>PVHP010029549.1:0-22353 GCA_004024765.1 Zapus hudsonius
ATCTCTCCAGCCCCAGAATTTTCTTGTTTTCAAGGTAGGGTCTGGCTCTAACCCAGGCTGACCTGGAATTCACTATGTAGTCTCAGTTTAGCCTCATGGCAATCCTCCTATCTCTGCCTCCAGAGTGCTGGGATTAAAGCATATACCACACCACAACCAGCTCATATCACCTTTAAAAAAATCAGTATTTTGCTCATTATGGATTGTTTCCATACTACTGACTTTCTGTGTTCCTTTGAATTTGTACCTGAGGTAAGGCCCTCACTGGCACACCCAGCTCTACTATTGCACATGAATTCTAGAAGTTATTCCCAGGACTGTAGAGTCGGCCTTGAATGTGAAAGCACCACCTATGTTATCTGCCTTTGGTGAACCAGTTCAACTCTGTACTACTGCCTGCCCTCCAGCATCGGGGTTCTGGTATGAGAGCCACAAAAGCTATCAGTGACCAGCAGCCCACTGAGAGGACCCTCAGCAGAACTGGGCCAACCAATAGGGGTCTAAGTACAACCTTTTTCTTTAATTTTTTTTTAAAAATATTTTACTTATTTACCTGCAAGCAGAGATACAGAGAGAGAGAGAGAGAGAGAGAGAGAGAGAGAGAGAGAGAGAACATGGTCGTTCCAGGATTGCTCACCACTGCAAACAAACTCCAGATGCATGCACCACTTTGTGATTCTGGCTTATGTGGGTACTGGGGAATTGAACACGGGCTGTTAGGACTTGTTGGCAAGCACCTTAACCCCTGACCCATCTCTCTGGCCCCAGAGTACAACCTTTTTATAAAAATTCAAAAAATAATAAAAAATTTGGGTTGGAGAGATGGCTCAGCAGTCAAAGTACTTGACTGCAAAGCCCAAAGACCAGGGTTTGATCCCCCAGTACCCACATAAAGCCACATACACAAAGTGGTGCATGCATCTGGAGTTCATTTGCAGCAGCTGGAGGCCCTGGCATGCTCATTTTGTCTGTCTGTCTGTCTCTTTCTCTGTGCTTACAAATATTAAAACAAAAATTTTAAAGCTATCAGTGCAGGCAGTGGAGATGCACACCTTTAATCCCAGCACTCAGGAGGCAAAGGTGGGAGGATCGCCATGAATTTGAGGCCACCCTGAGACTATATAGTGAATTCCAGGTCAGCGTGGAATAGAGCAAGACCCTACCTCAAAAAAACAAAAAACCAAATGAATAAATAATAAACCTACCACTATCCTTAGAGTCTTAGTATGCTTGCACCACAAAAAAAAAAAAAACTTTTGTTATAAACAAAAGGACTAGAGAGATCGCTCAGTGGTTAAGGCACTTGCCTGTAAAGTCTAATGACTAGGGTTCGATTCCTCAGTACCCACGTAAAGCCAGATGCAAAGTGGCACATATATCTGGAGTTCATTTGCAGGGGCTGGAGGCCCTGGCAGGCCCATTCTCATATTTTCATTCTCTCTCTCTCTCTCTCTCTCTCTCTCTCTCTCTCTCTCTCTCTCTCTCTCTCTCTCTCTCTCTGCTTGCAAATAAATAAAAACATTAAAAAAACAAAAACAACCTAACAACCACATTTGATATATAAACTTAAGAGCAGTAGTTTGGGCCATGCCCAACAGGTGGCATTGCTTTCTTTGAGAATGTGAAACATCCTGCAAAACCTCACAAGGCTGCAACCAGGAACACAGATTAGGAATCTTCTACTTTAATCTTTTGTTTTTTGTTTTTCGAGGTAGGGTCTCACTGTAGCCCAGGCTGACCTAGAATTCACTATGTAGTCTCAGGGTGGCCTTGAACTCATGGTGATCCTCCTACCTCTGCCTCCCGATTGCTGGGATTAAAGGAGTGCACCACCACGCCCGGCCTACTTAATCATATAGCTCTTTCCAAACCAAATCACAAAGGGGAGAAAAGCAAAAGATGGAAGGAGATTACTTTCAGTTCTCGGTATCTCCTTACTTAACACATGCACATGTAAGACAAGGCTAACCAGAAACAATTCCAGAAACTGAATTAAAAATAAAGCCACATCATAGTCATTCTTTGAGCCAAAGACCACAAAACACACATACCTTTTTTTTTTTCCGAGGTAGGGTCTTACTCTAGTCCAGGCTGACCTGGAATTCACTATGTAGTCTCAGGGTGGTCTTGAACTTACAGCGATCCTCCTACCTCTGCCTCCCAAGTGCTGGGATTAAAGACGTGCGCCACCACACCCGGCTCACACATACCTTTTAAAAAATAATTTTAAAAAATAATCAGATCATACTCAGCGAACTCACACAGGAAAAGAAAGTCAAATGCCACATATTCTCTCTCATCTGCGGTTCCTAAACAGGTTCAGCTTGAATGGTAAGGTAAGTCTGACATGCAAATCAATGGGGATAAAAGGGAATGGGGGTATACACAACACTAAATCCAAAATAAATAGGTACCATACAGTCCTAATTGAGTAGGGATACAGGGTATAGTCTCGTAAGAAGGGCCCTAAAGAGGGCGGGACGGCCTCTGGCCTGTAATACCCAGTCAGTTACTACCCAAACTGAGCTGTGGATGGGAGAAATCTGAGAGGTCCCCAAAACAAGACAGCCTTCTGTCAAAGCATTTGATTACCTGCCTGAGGTAAAAAGACCCTATTGCTGAAGACACCACAGGCTGCCCACTCACAACACCACACCCAGAGACCTGGCTGGAACCTGGAAGGAAGCCAGTTCCCAGATGGCTGTCTGTGGAGTGCTGGAAGGCACTCCATGAGCTGCCAGGAATGTTGGGAGAAAGCAGGGGACATTGCAATACAACAGCCAATTGCATGGCAAGATATATTCACCTGTGGCACTCAACCTTGGCATGTAACCTAGGGCTCTATGATTAGCTAAGAGATCCCCTCAATGGCAAGGAACCCATAGCTGGAATTGGGATCCAAGCCAAATTCCTATGGAGACCAAGGATCTGGACTCCAAGGGGAAACTCCCAATGAGCAGGAGCCTAGAGAGAGGCCACACCCAGTATAATCTCAACAAACTAACAATGCTTGTCCCATTTAAACTTACTCTGCTGGAGAATCTGTAATTTTTCAGAAGGCAGAGAAAACAGTGGACAACCCAATTCTACCAACAAGACCAGAAATGATAGCTGACTCCCTGGTAGGAGATGAACCACTCCTAACACATCATCTAGGACCCAGGTGAAACCAGAGGAGGTCACGGGGTGAGCAAGTGTGCTGCTTCCACAGGGAGCCTGAAACCTGAGCCAGGGTGATAGAGACAGACAGGGGGGAGACTCAAAACGTTCCAAAGCAGAAATCCAAAGACTTAAGAGCTCTACACCAAAGCAGACTTAAAACTCACCCACCATAGCTTAGGGAACTTTGTGGAAGAGGGGCAGAATAATTGTTAAGAGCCACGGTGGGGGGAATATCTAGAGGCATCGCCCCCCAACCCCAATAACTGTCTGCTGATGGAACACTTCCCAGCCCCCCATCCCACGGAGCATTCCGGCAATCCCACCAAGGAGGGCCCTCAGTGGAATAGGGGCAGGAAGGAGGAAAACAGTGATACCAACTCACGACTTGTACATACAGAGCCTCTACTTATTAATTTTTTTTTAAAAAGCTGCCTGTCCATTAATAGATAAATAAATGAACTGGGGTTTGATCATGCTGTGGAGCACTACAGTAATCAAAACAAAAACTGATCAGATTTGATAAATATTTAAGGATTAAGCAAGAAATACCAAATTTTAAATTATATATGTATGCAAATTACATGTGTATAAGTATTTACAATGTCATCTTAGTAAAATCATTTAAGAAGAAATAAGTTTTATTCGCTGTGAGTTGGAGGCCACCCTGAGAATTCCAGGTCAGCCTGGGCTGCAGCCAGACCCTATCTCAAAAAACTAAAAAACAGGAAAAGAAATTATTTATTTGCAGAGAGAGAAACACGAACCTCAGGGCCTCCAGTTGCTGAAACTCACTCCAGATGAATGTGTCACTTTATGCGTCTGGCTTTATGTGGGTACTGGGGAATCAAACCTGGGTCATTAGGCTTTGCAGCCAAGTGCCTGAACCACTGAGCCACTTCTTCACATACCCTTCCCCTTCCAGTCTCACTTTAGCTAAGGCTGACCTGGAATTCACTATGTAGTCTCAGGGTGGCCTTGAACTCACAGTAATCCTCCTATCTCTGCCTCCCGAGTGCTGGGATCAAAGACATGCGCCACCACACTCACACATACCCCTTTACTGTACCATTTTAGAGCTGGAGAGATGGTTCAGTGGTTAAAGGCACTTGGGTATAAACCTATTGGCTCAGGTTTGATTCCTCAGTATCTACATAGTCAGATGCACAAAGTAACATGTCTGGAGTTCATTTGCAGTGGCTGGAGGCCCTGGTGTGCCCATTCTCTCTCCCTCTCCTCCCTCCTTCCCTCCCTCCCTCTCTCCCTTCTTCCCTCCCTCTCTCTCTCTCTCTCTCATATAAATAAATAAAAAATATTTTTTAAAAAATGTGATACATATGCTTGGGCTGCAGGTCACTGGGAAATCAAGCTGGAGCTGAACTGGAAACCTCCTTATTAACCAGCTAACAGAACGCTGAAAAAAGCTATGCTGCCTGCAGCCCTATGGGAGAGAGAAGTCATCAACGGTGGTGAACAGCAGTGGACTTTGCAAGCCTTAAGACTGACCAGCCAGGCCAAATGTGCCAACTGGGGCAATAGTAGCACGTCTATTGTGGGGAAAACTAATGGCTCTCTAATTGGACTGGAGGCCTGCTCCACGGGAGAGAAAGCATGCCTGGTACTGAAGACCTAGTCAAAAGACTATGACAGAAGAGGTCATGAGTTCTAGGGGAGTAACACCTGCTGTTGTCTGGCTAAATGCACATATTACCCACCAAACTGCCTTATAAGCACTCTAAAAAAAATGAGCATACCCATCTAATAATGCTACTCTCACTTTCGTCTAGAGAAGCTTCTCTTTTTCAGATGGCGGTGACCACCGGGAAAACTCAAAAGACACCATAGAGCTGAGAAGAAACGACAGTGAAGTCTTCAGCACTGGGACATCTCTATGACACTTCCTGAGGCTCAGGGTCTATTGTGGAAGAGGTGGTGGAAAGATTGTAAGAGCCAAAGGAAGGGGAGGACTGCTTACAACACAAACTTCCAGACACAAAACGTCCTTGATATTCCTGAATTCACAGTGCCTGATAATTCCTACATATAATAGGAGGAAAAGACGATGACACAGAAGAAAAAACAGACCAATTGAGGGGGGAAGAAATATGGGGGAGGGTGGAGAGGGAATCATAATGGTATATGGCCTATAATTAGATAAACTATCAATAAAAAATTAAAAAAGAAAAAACTGTGATATTCTAAATCATTTTATATGTTCTTTGCTACATGTAACTGTATGCTATATATAGATTCATGATTCATAAGCACCTAACACCTAAAAGAGCAGCTTCAGTGTGCACACCTTTAGTCCCAGCACTCAGGTTGATACCCAAGGACAATCTGGGGTACACAGTTCCAGGACAGCCTGGGCTAGAGTAAGACCCTACCTTGAAAAATACAAAGAAAGAAACCAACCAACATAACGAAGACTCAAAGTGGAAGGAAATTTTAACTTCTCATGAATAACCTTTCATGTTTTTATATAGGAAGAATTAATAAGGCTGGCCAACCAAGAAACAGGTCTGCTGACTGAGCGTATTTTCTATGTTCCCAAAGCATCTCTGAAAAACACTGAGACCACCTTTTCAATCCTTGATTCTGACCTAGACTGGTATCTTAGAATGTGATCAATACCTTTGACGGCCCCATGTATGTATGTAGGGTAAAAGAGAGGCCACGGGAAAGATCAAACTTTAAAAATAGCTTCCTTTTGAGCTGGAGAGATGGTTCAGTGATAAAGGAGCTTACCTACAAAGCCTAAGGACCCAGGTTCAATTCCCCAGTACCTGCATAAAGCAGATGCACAAGGTGGTACATATGCCTGGAGTTCGTTTGTAGTGGCTAGAGGCCCTAGTACACCTATTCTCTCTGTCCATCTCTCTCTCTCAAATAAATAAATATATATATATAATAGCTTCCTTGGCCCGCCATGGTGGTGCACGCCTTTAATCCCAGCACTTGGGAGGCAGAGGCAGGAGGATTGCCATGAGTTCAAGGCCACCCTGAGACTACATAGTGAATTCCAGATCAGCCTGAGCTACAGCAAGACCCTACCTCGAAAAACCAAAGCTCAGGATTCTTATTTCATAGGAGCTTTGCCAGCTTTCTTTCTCTAGGCTCTCTAACACTCCATAATAAAAGTCTTTCTAAACTTTAAAAAGGAAAAACAGGATGGAGAGTGGCTCAGTGGTTAGGGGACTTGCCTTCAAAGCCTAAACCTAAGAACCTGGGTTCAACTCCCCAGCACCCACATAAAGCCCGATGCACAAGGCAGCATTAGAGGCCCTGGGGTGCCATTCTATCTGCCCCCCCCTCTCTCTCTCTCTCTCTCTCTCACACACACACACACACACACACACACACACACACACACACACACACGTGCGCACGCGCACACACCGTACACACACACAATTTGTAAGCCAAGAGAGATAGAAGATATAATGGGCATGCCAGGGCCTCCTGCCACTACAAACAAATTTCAGATGCATGCGCCACTTTGTGCATCTTGCTTTACACGGGTTCTGGAGAATTGAACTTGGGTCCTTAGGCTTTGTAGGCAAGTGCCTTACCTGCTGAGCCATCTCTCCAGCCCCACAATTTAAAAAAGAAAGAAAAGAAAAGAAAAGAAAAGAAAAGAAAAGACAAGACAAGACTCTCACATGAACTTAGTTTTTAGTGGGGTCGGAGGAAGACAAAAGTTGAAGCTGCCCCGCAGGCAGGCCTTGAAAGTGTGATACTCCTGCCTCAGCCTCCTGGCAGATGGGATCAGAGGCCTGAGCCATGAGACACACCTTTTAAAAACAAAACAAAACAAAAAAACAAATCAAGCAAAAAAAAAAAATTGGTTTAGCAGCATTTCCCAGTTTTTAAGCTACCAACATAGCACAGGTTAAATATATTTAATGTTTTGATCCATGCAATCACCTTTACTGGTACTCCAAGTGTATTTTGGCCAGTGGGATGTCATCTATGGGCTCATGAGGATCCCAAGTACTGTCTGTGTCACAGTCAGCCACACACTGCTGCCTCCAAACCAGGCACAGTAATGGAAGGAAAGGATTTATTGAAGCTACAGATCCAGGGGAAGTTCCATAATGATGAAAGAGGCTGGCCTCCTTTCACAGGTCCAAATAGAGAAACCCATCACCAGCACCACACATACAATAGCAAAGGGGGGATCTTTTTTTCCCCTTTATATAGCCTCAGGGTGGGGTCTTGCAACCCTATCCCAGACTTGTTGACTCCCTGAGTCTCTGGAATTTCCTTCCTGCACTGCCCTCCCAGGAAGGGGTGTTCATTTCTAGCTCCCCTGAGCTTCCTTACATCCTACTGAGAGGGCTGCCTTCCTGTGAACATCCTCAGAGAACCACCCAAATTACAACAAAGGTCAGGTTGACAACCAAGCTTAACCATCAGTCTGATAGAAATCCATACTATCCCACAGACAAGATGCTCCAGTCTTATCTCAAGAAATGGCCATCTCTCCAAGCAATGATATGAGTAGGTGACATTCAAAGCCACAACCTAGATGCTAGAGGTCACTCTGCTCATTAAAAAAACAAACAACTAAGGTGGAATGGCCTGAGTGGAATCAGAAGAAATGGAGGAAAGGAAGGGTGGAAGACAGTTAATCAAAATTCAAGATGTTATGAGTAAGCCATATTGGAATCCTACACTTCTTTGCTAGCCAATAATACATATGTTTTAAAAAGGAGAGGGCTGGAGAAATTCCTCAGTGGTTAAAGGTGCTTGCTTGCAGAGCCTAACAGCCTGGGTGTGATTCTCTGGTACCTACATATAGCTAAATGCACAAAGCAGCACACGTGTCTAGTTTGTTTGCCCTGGCAGCTCATTCTAGTTTTCTCTCTCAAATAAAGTATTTTTAAAAAAGAGGCTGGGTAGAAGTATCCTAATGGATATGGATACTGGTGCACCCAGAAGCCATAAATTGTTCTAAGAAAAACTTCAGTATCAAGACTTCGATACCTTCCCAGTGATTTGTTGGCCAGGGAGGTTCCTGAGCCACCCCCCCTCAAAAAAAAATTACAGGCCATTGTCAAGTCTCTTGGTTGCCCACCAGAACTAGATGGTAAGGCCTTACTATTGAAGACCCCACATGCTTGGGCTGCAGGTCACTGAGAAATCAAGCTGGAGCTGAGCTGGAAACCTCCTCCGTCAACCAGCTGACAGAAAGCTGGAAAAAGCTATGGCTTCATGCAGCCCTATGGGAGAGAGAAAGTCATTAATGGTGGTGAACAGCAGTGGACCTTACAAGCCTTAAGATAGACCAACCAGGCCAAAATGTGCCAACTGGTACAATGGTGGCATGTCTATTGTGGGGAAGCCAATGGCTCTCAAATTGGACTGGAGGCCTGCTCCACCAGAGGGAAAGCATGCCTGGTACTGAAGACCTAGTCAAAAGCCTGTGGCTGAGGAAGTCATAAACCCTAGGGGAGTAAAGACTGCTGCTGTCTGGTTAAATGAAGATATTATGCCTATCAAACTACCCTGTAAGCACTTGGTGCCTACATGTTCATGCTGCTCTCACTTTGGGTTGAGAAGCTTCTCTTTTCAGATGGTGGTGACCACTGGGGAGTCGAGTCACCACAGTGCTGAGAAGTGGCAGTGGAGTGTTTAGCCCTGAGACATCTCTATCACACGTTCCAAGGCTCAGGGTCCACTGCAGAAGAGGTGGTGAAAAGACTGTAAGAGCCTAAGGAAGGGAGGACTGCTTACAATGCTGTCATTCAGATACAAAGTGGCCTTAATGTTCATGACCTCACAGTGACCTGCATAATAGGAGGGATTAAAAATGATGACAGTGAAATAGAAGAGAAACCAGTTGGGAAGAAGGGATTCAGTGAAGAAGGGATTGGGAGGGTGGTGAGAAGGGACTATGATCATGGCATAGCGTCTAATTATGGGAGTTGTCAGTAACTAGTAAAATAATCAACAAGCCACAGGCGTGTCCCAGTATGAGGCAGCTGTGGTCAATTTTGTTCCTAGACATCTGTAAAAAAGAAATTCTCTATCCACAAAAGTGTTAGGAACTTGAAATTTATGAGTAATTTACAATTATTCAATAATTATAACTGCTTTCACTCTTATATGATCCCAATTGTTTCTACTCCCCCTCAGTAAGACAGAGATCAGTTTCCTTATTGGTGTATTTCAGACATATTTAAGAAAATTCAAGGACAATAAAATGAAACAAAGGCTAACACACATTTTTAATCAATTCCAAGTAATTTTTTCTTTCTTTTTTGTTGCTGCTTGTTTTTCAAGGCAATGTCTCACTCTAGCCCAGGCTGACCTGAACTCCTGGTGATCCTATCTCAGAGTCCCCAGTGCTGGGATTAAAAGCAGGCATCAGCACACCCTGCCAATTCTAAGTAATTTTTAAAATATCTTTATTATTCAAAATTAGACACACTGTATGAGCAAATATTGTGTTGGTATCCCATTTCCCTCCACCCTGTCCCCAACACGCTGGATCAACCTATGGGGTAGGAGGTTATGGATAGCACGTAATTTTTAAAGCTATCCTTTATGACCATGAGACTATTAACAATCAGCACAAATATATCAAACAAAACTAATCTTCAAACAAAACTAATCTACACACACATACAAACACACACAAAACCACTTATCAATAGTACAGAACTAGTAAACTAAGGTAAGGATCTTTTCCAAGCAAATATATGTGCACTGGGAAGGAGGTTATATACAGCAAAACGCCTAAACACACCTGGACTTTCTTTTCCCTTCCTTCTCTTTCTTTTGTGCTGAGACGCAAACCCAGGGCCTTGTGCATGCCAGCCAAGTACTCTACCCCTGAGATGCATGCCCAGCCCTACACCTTGGCTTTCAAATAAACAGCTAATATTTACTTTTGATAAAATTTCCAATATGGCTTAGCAGTTAAAACGTTTGCCTGAAAAGCTAAAGGACCTGAATCCAGTGCCCACATACAGCCAGATGCACAAGGTGGCCCATGTGTCTGGAGTTCATCTGCAGTGGCTGGAGGGCCTGGCATGCTTCTCTCCCTCCCTCCCTCCCTCCCTCCCTCCCTCCCTGTGTGTGTGTGTGTATGTCTGCCTCTTTCTCTCACTCTTAAATAATTTTTTAAATTTCCAATACAACAAAAGGACTGTTTCATCCCACGCCAGTATTCTCCAACATCAGGCACTGTCTATTCTGCAGTGCTTCCACAGAGATGCACAATTGTACATAAGTTATGCAAAGGGAAGTCTAGTTGATAAAAAACATCATTGAAGAATCTCTCTAAGCGACAGTGGATTTTATCTAACACAGTAGAACTCAAATTGGGCCTATTTTGCCTTCAGGAAGACATATGGCCGTGTCTGGGGTATTTTTGGTAGTACTAGCGGGGGGGGGGGGGTATTAAACATCCTGCAATACACAGGCTGGCCTGGAAATAACCCTGCTCAACTGTCAATAGTGCACTAATCAAAGGGAACCCATGTTCTGAGAAGAACTGATTTTAATCCTCTATATTCTATGTGCAAAGAAATATCATTTCTCCTCCTGCCCCAGAGCAGAACAAGGATTCCATGAGTTGCTTAAATGGCGAAGCTTGTTCTGAGGAGTATTTCTATAAAGCTCCTGTAAACCTAGTAGCTTCACCCTATCAATTACCTGCCTATGAAATGACTTTCTCTTCACGTTTACCTGACAACTTTGTGTCATTTTCATTCCTGTCCAGGTAGTTCTTCCTCATACAACTAGGGCATCATTAGCTCCCAGGAGGATGGTTTATGGTTCTACTTGTTATTATCTGTACCGACTAGTAAATTGTGAAAATAATGTCCAAGTCTTTTTGTACAATACTACTTCCAAAGCCTGTCAAGTTGTAGCTTTCATTTAAGAAGAAAGCAATGGGTGTGTGTGTTCACTGTCTGAGTGTGGGTGCACAGAAGATGTGGAGGTCAGAGGACCACTTTCACCGCTGGTCCTCGACGCCCACCTTGCTCACTTGAGGAAGGGTCTTTCTCACTATTCACTGCTGTTTGTCAGATGAGCTGATCCAAGAAGACCCAGGACATTCTGACCTTGACCTCCCTTCATGTCCATAAATGGCTTATTTCTATGGCAGACTTTTACGAGGGGTCTGGGGCTCTGGAGCCAGCAAACATCTATCTACCAAATCATCTCCCCAGTCCTATGGGCTGTTTCTGCTTCATGGACCACCTCTTCTTGAGTCTTCAATATTCACACTGTTTCATGCAGACAGGCATAGTGCCACACACCTTTAATCTCAGCACTTGGGAGGCAGAGGTTGGAAGATCATGTGAGATCAAGGCCACCCTAAGACTAGTGAATTCCAGATCAGCCTGGACTAGAGGGGGAACCCTACCTCAAAAACCCAGAAAAAAAAATGACACATGCAAAACTATTTCTGTATTCCATTCCAAAGTCTCATAGTTATGTTTGAAGTTAAAAGTTATGGTAGTAGTTCTATTATCTTGGAAGACAAAGTTTATGACATTACATTTAAATTGAAAAATATTAGCTAATAATTCAAGCTACTGGCTAATAATCCAAATGTCAGTCATTAAATATTTGTCTTTTGGTATGTTCTGTAAAAATCAAACACAGAGGCTGGAGAGACGGCTCAGCAGTTAAGGTGTTTGCCTGACAGGCAGAAGGACTAGAGCTTGATTCCCAGTGCCCACGTAACGCCGATGCACAAGGTGGCTCATGCATCAGGAGTTCCTTTGCAGTAGCTGAAGGCCCATTCTGTCTACCCCCTCTCTCTCTCAGATAAGTAAATAAAATATTTAAGAAAAAACAAAGATGGGGCTGGGGAGATGATTGCTTGCAAAGCCTGATGGCCCATGTTCAATTCCCCAATATCCAGCTCATTAGGCTTTGCAGGCAAACATCTTAACCACTGAGCCATTTCTCCAGCCCCCAAGAATTTAAATTTAGCTTGAAGTTTACAGGCATCATAGCAATGCAGATCAATTAAGCACTTCTACAAGGGTGGGATTGTCAACAAGGAAATAGGCAGACATGCCGAACGTGGAACATTCTATAAAACTAAGACGGTCCTTTTGAAACGTCAATGTCCCACACATTCCACGTAGAAGACCACACTAGATAAAAGCTAATGTAATATATGAACCTTTAATGGATCCTGGTCAACATTTCTGGGCGCAGGAGCGGCAGTACACATCTGTACTCTGCACTGGGGAGGTGGAGACGGAGGCTAGTCTAGACATACTGGGTGCAGGAGGGGAGGGGTGTACATCTGTACCCTGCGCTGGGGAGGTGGAGATGAGACTAGCTTGTCCAGCTGATTCAGAGAGCGTCAGGTGCAGTAGAGATCCAACCTCAAACAACAATGTGGCGAGTGAAGGAGATGCACTCTGCCATGTATGCATACCACACACGTGTACCACATATGTAAGTAGAAACACCCACCTATGTTCACCACAAATAGGCAAAAAAAAAAAAAAATCATTGTAAGCCAGGTGGCACATGCACTCAGGTTTAGGGTAGGGAATCTCCCTGAGTTCAAGGCCAGCCTGGGCTAGACCAAGACCCTGCTTCAGAAACAACATAACTCACTGTGTTCCTTGTAATATTCTTTAATCTTTTCTACATGCATAGATTTTTCTTCAAAAATTGGGGTAAAGAACTACCAACTCGAGTTGGAGAGATGGCTCAGCGGTTAAGGCACTTGCCTCTAGTGCCTAAGGCCCCAGGTTCAATTCCCCAGTACCCATATAAGCCAGACCCACAAGGTGGTGGCCCTGGTTCTCTCTCTCTGCTTGAAAATGAATAAAATGTTTTTAAAAATTCAAAAAAAAAATAAGAACTATGGAACTACCAACTCATATTGTAGTTGTGAAATCTTATACATGCTATGCTCCACCATTATCTTGTTGTTTACTGTGGTTGGTGGCATTGTTGGTTAAATCTTTTGTTTTTCCTATTGCTAGGAAAAAATTCATGAAACTTGTACACATCCATGTCTTTTTAAATACTTATGTATGTATATATGTAAGTATGGGAGAATGAGCCTGCCAGGGCCTCTTGGCATAGTACATGAGCATCTCGCTTCACATGGGCAAGGAGGAATTGAACCTGGTCTGCCAGGTTTTACAAGCAAGCACCCTTAATGGCTGAGCCATCTCCCCAGCCCATTTCTTTTTTAAAAATTTTTATTTGTGTTGGGGAGGGGTGTGAGCCAGGGACTCTTACCACTGTAAATTAACTCCAGGTGCATATGCCACGTCTTCTGTGTGGCTTTACATGGATACTGGGGAATCAAACCCAAGCAGACAGGCTTTGCAAGTCAGCACCTTAAGTACCACGCCCTTTCCCCAGCCCTATACCCACATATATATTTTATTATTTGCAAGCAGAGAAAGATAGGAGACAGAAAATGCATGC
Source organism: Zapus hudsonius (assembly GCA_004024765.1). Classification (NCBI taxonomy): domain Eukaryota; kingdom Metazoa; phylum Chordata; class Mammalia; order Rodentia; family Dipodidae; genus Zapus; species Zapus hudsonius. The sequence continues at coordinate 13,588 of PVHP010029549.1, forward strand.
ACCAGGGTCTCTGGCCGCTGAAAACAAACTCCAGATGCATGCATCACTTTGTGCATCTGGCTTTATGTAGGTACTAGGGAATCCAACTCTGGTCCTTAGGCTCTGCAGGCAAGTGCCTTAACCACCGAGTCATTTCTCCAGCCCTGTATTTTTTTATTTGCAGAGAGAAGGGGAGAGGGAAAGTGTGTGTGCGTGTGTGTATGTGTGTAAATGGACATACCAGAGTCTCCTGCCACTGCAAACAAACTAGATTCATGAGTCACCTTGTGCATCTGGCTTCATGTGGGTACTAGGAAATCAAACCTGGGCTTTTAGTCTTAACAAGCAAGTGCTTTTAACTGCTGAGCCATCTCTCCAGCCCCGATACCTGTTTCCTAAAGGGTGAAAAGTCAGCAAGAAACCAGAAGTCAATCTAAGGTGGATTCTGCAGGCTACCAAAGAGGCGCTGTGAGATGAACAGTCACCCATTAGTCTACTGCTGACCTCTCAGACTTCCTACTGGTGACATCAACATGGTGGTTAGACACTCAACAGGCTTTTTGAACAACAGTAGCTCACCCAGCACTCCCAAGGACAGTCCCATCTTTCCCACACATCCTTCAGTAAATGGCAGGGTACTAGGCCTGGCATGTTCAGGGACCTGGTTCAATGCCAAGCACTACACAAGTAACTAAAAAATAAAACCAGGGCCAGGAGAGGTGGTACAAGCCTTAATCCCAACACTAGGGAGGATGAGGTAGGGGGAATCTCCATGAATTCGAGGCCAGCCTGGGACTACAGAGCTGAGTTCCAGGGCAGCCTGGACTACAGTGAGACCCTACCTCAAAAAACAAAAAAATTGAAATAAAAAAATGATAAATTTAAGTCAGTCCTCTGCTATAACTTGTATTTTAGGAAGTTTTTTTCCCCACTCTGTAGCTCAAAGGGCAGTCTTGAGCTTACTGAGGCAATCCTCCTGCCTCAGCCTCCATTGTGTTGAGATTACTGGATGCATCACCACATCCAGCTACACTATTTTTCAGCCACAATTATTAACTACCGCTATTATGAGAAAAAAAGTGCTGGGAAAGTACAAAACTCAAGTTAACTTTTTTTACTCCTTTCATTTGAACTCTACCACTGATAAGGTCACTTGTTTTCCTGAAAATGACAAACTCCATTCTCAAGAAAGTATCAGCGCTTATCAACAAGTGTGAAGAACTAAACACGCCATGCTACACAAAGACGCGCTGGCTCAATGGTTAAGGTGCCTGCCTGCAAACCCAGGTCCCGTTCCCAAGCCGACGAGAGTGCACACACGCAAACGTTGCCCAGGTCCTCCGCTGGAAACCGCAGCTCTCGGGATAAGCAGCACGAGCCGGGGGCGGCCAGGACCCAAGCCCAGCATCCCCTCGGGATCACCGCGGGGGAGGGGAGCCCTCCCCAGGAGTCAGGTTTGGAAACTGTTCAAGGGAAAGGAAAATGGAAATCCTGGTCACCCTCCGGGTGGACAGGGAAGGTTCTAGCATTCTACCTGCTAGGACAGTCTGAGGCCACGAGCTCGAGCTCTCAGGTGAGCCACGACCCACCCCACTCCAAAGTGCAGTCAACCAGGAGGCACCGCCCGCGCCTCGGGAGCCATGTCCATCCCTCTAGAAGGGTCCAGCACGCTGAGCCGGACACGGGCTCGGTGACACGGCTCCATCCCGGCTGGGAGGCGTCAGGGGCCTAAAGAAAATAGTCCTTGGGCTAAACATGGCGCCTTGCGCGGCAGGACACGGGCGGCATCGGGCAGTTAGGGGCCCTCTCCATTTTACAAATCACGGCGCGGTCCCCGCCTCCTCCTCCTCCTCCTCCGCCGCCGCCGCCGCCGCCGCCGCCGCAGCAGCGCAGGGCCGGGGCGGGATTACATAACCCGCCCTGGTCCGCCTCCAGATGGGGGCGGGGCCTGGGGCGTGGCAGGGGCGTGGTCTGGGACTGGGGGCGTGGCGGGTGGCGCTACACTGAGCCCGGGGGTGGGGGGGCAGGGCGCGGGAACCCCCCCCAGAACCCCTCCGCCCACCCGTCCGCTCGCTGGCTTCTCCGAGACGCTGGGAGCGCTCGCGCCGGCGAGCGTACGTGCGTGCGTGTGGACGCCAGTGTGCGGGGCCGTGGGGCGCGAGCGCGCGCGCCGCCGCCGGGGGGGCGGGGGCGGCCGTCCGGCCATCCGACATCCAGCGGGGACCTCGGCCACTGGCCCGCCGCGCGTTTCCCGGGGCGGGCGGGCGCACGCACGCTCGCTCGCTCTCCCCCCACGCGCGTCCACGCGCGCCGCTCCCCGCGGCCAGGGGGGTCTCCCGCGCGGACGGACAGGCGGGCAGGCGGGGGCGCGCCCGGCCCCTCCCCCGCCCCGCGCGCGCCCGCCCTCCGCCGCCGCCGCCCATCCCCCTCTCATTGTCTGGCCGGGAGCGCCGCGCCGAGCGGCCGGCCGCCCGCCCGCCCGGCCGCCCGCGCCGGGAGGAAAGATAACGGAACCCACCCCGGGAGGGAGCGCGGAGGCTCGCTGGCTCGCTCACTCACCTCCCGTGGTCGTCGCCGCCGCTAGTCTGACCCGAAGAAGGCGCCGTCGCCTTAAAGGGACCTCGCACCCGGCGCCGGGAGTCGGGGGTGGGAGCCGGGGAGGGGACGCGGCCGGGGGGAGACGGCCGGAGGGACCCGTGGCCAGCTCGTCTCCCCGAGGGTGAAAGGAAGCCTCCCTCGGGCGCCAGGGACTCGGGGGGGATTTTTTTCCCGAGGGGGGCGGGGGTCCCCGAGGGAGGGGGTGGGGGGGCCGAGGAATGCGGCTCGGTGTACGGGAGCTGGCGCGGGGGAGAGAGACGCCGACTCCCCCCACCGACCCTCTCGCCCCGCGGAGGGATACGGCTCGTCACTTCCGCCCTCCCCTCCTAGAGGCGTTCCCATTGGCTGGAGCCGTGTGCTACGTCATCGCTCATCCTAACCCCTGCCCGGGCTTCTTTTTCTAGTCAAGTTTGTCTGGGCTTGCAAATAAATAAATAAAGAAAAAAAATATATTTTTTGTTTGTTTGTTTGTTTCATATGTGGTGGGGAGATTTAAAAAATAATAATAATTAGCTTGAGGAAGACCTGGATTTTGCTGATTTTTCCCAATTTACTTGCTGGCACTTTGCAGGGGAATTTGGAGTCTTCCCACTTTCCACTTGTAGGCTCCCACCCAGATGAAGAGAACTTCATGCCCCGGGCAAGGTGGTGGGTCCCAGGGGCACCACCAAGCCATTGACAGCCCTCAAGGACGTGAAGTTACCCCCAGACTTTTGTAAATTCTTGGGACAAATCCCATGCCATTACTCATCAAGGTGATTCTTAGGATGGGAACTGCTAGGGAAACCATTGTGAATTGACCCTAAACCTTGGAAACCAGGTGTCTGTGGCGGTGGTGATTCTCAAGGCCAAGGTGGATTGGCCCACATAAATTAATTGTTCATTCAAGACTGTCCACTGTTTTTCTCCCAAACAAAAAAACTAACCTTTCCTTCTGTTAGCTAAGAAGTTTTGTCTTTTATTGTCTCCTGAGATAATAAAATTTTAGATATTGTCCATAGATATTTGAGAACGTTTGATCTTGAAGCCATTTGGTTTGTTCCAAACAAAATTCTAAGTCAAGGTACTTGGTACAAGGATGAGAAAATCCCAAGCCATATTTATTCCTTTGTATACATTCTTCCTTCAAACTACTGGTAGGAAAGTAAGCATTCCATATTGTATGTGTGTGCACATGTAGACCCATGCATTTCTACAATGTCACCATCAATTTCAAATCAAAAAATATACCAAGTCATTGTATCAAGAAATTGTGTATATATATGTCTCAGTTTAGCCAGGCATTAAAGGCTGGTGCACACCTTTAATCCCAGCATTTGGGAGGTGAGGTGGGAAGATTTCTGTGAGTTTGAGGCCAGACTGAGACTACATAATGAATTCCAGGTTACCCTGGGCTAGAGCAAGACCCTACCTTGAAAAACAAAATAAATTTAGTTTAAAAGAGGAAGGGTTTATTTCAAGGTTCCTACCATCATGGCCGGAAGGCATGGCAGCTGGTCAAGACATTCAGTCCACAGTGAAGAAGCAGAGAGCTATGCATGCTGGTGCTCAGCTATCCCTCAGGAGCCAAGCCTGCAATTAAGGTTGGTTAATCTTGATAATCCTCACAGGTCTGCCTAGAGGCTAACCTAAACTAGGTGATCCCTCACAGGTGATGCTAGGTCCTGTCAAGTTGATGATAGAAACCATCATATTCATCCTTAGGTATATTATTTGTGCTTATTTATTTGCAAGCAGAGAGAAGAGAGAATTGGAGAAAGGAATGGGTGTGTCAGGGCTTCCTGCCACTGCAAAGGAACCCCAGATGCATGAGCAACTTTGTACATCTGGCTTTACATGGGTACTAGGAATTCAAACCTGGGCCATCAGGCTTTGCAAGCAAGTGCCTTTAACTGCTGAGCCATATTTTTATTTTTTAATTTAAAATATTTTATTGGAAGATTGAACCCAGGCCTCTAGGCTTTGCAAGCAAGCACTTAAACCACTGAGCCATTGCTCCAGCTCAGCTTACTTTTAATTTTTTTGGCTTTGTGTGTGTCAGTGGAGGCTGGAGAGATGGCTCAGCGGTTAAGGTGCTTGTCTGCCATGCCTAATGATTCCCCAGTACCATGTAAAGCCAGATGCACTAAGTGGCACATACATCTAGAGTCTGTTTGCAACAGCTGGAGGCCCTGGAAAACCCATATTCTCTCTCTCTCTCTCTCTCTCTCTCTCCTTGCAAATAAATTAATTAAAAAATTATATTTTATTTATTCATTTTCAAGTAGAGAGAGAGAGCACCAGGGCCACCACCTTGTGGGTCTGGCTTATGTGGGTACTGGGGAATTGAACCTGGGGCCTTAGGCACTGGAGGAAAGTGCCTTAACCTCTGAGCCATCTCTCCAGCTCAATAAAAATATTTTTAACTGGGTCAGTGATGGTACTATGCCTGTCACAAAGGAAAAAAGGAAGAACTGAGTGTAAAAACAGGAGCATTTCAGAGTCTGAAGTGCCTTTGAGGAAACAGATGAGCAAACAGAGTAGAAATTAACAGGCCTTAGGGAAAGGAGGAAGATTCTGTCGTCCAGTGTCCTAATCATGTCATCATAGACAAAATTAATAAATGGTTCAATGATAGATAGCTGGTGGGCAAAGGCACGTTGTAACTTAAGATGAAGCAAAATTTGCAGTAAACTTTGACCCTTTATAGCACCCGAGCAAAACTTTGAAAAGAACTGTACATGTGTTGTGTCCCAATACTTGGAATTTGGAGGAAGGAGGATCAGGAATTGAAATTCATGTTCAGCTACATAGCAAGTTCCAGGCTAGCCTAAACACCCTACTTCAAAAAGCAAAACCAAAAATTGGGCTGGAGTGATCGCTCAGAGGTTAAGAGAACTTCCTGTGCAGCACAAGGGCCTGGACAGGCCTGATGGACCAATCAAGGTCCATCCTCAGGACCCACTTAAACCGCTGGGCATGGCCATGCACATCTATAACCCCAGTCCTGTGGGGTGCAGAGACTTGATAATTGCTGGGGTTTTGAAAAACTCTGCAAGCTCCATGCTCTGGGATCAGGAAGAAGCTCTTGCTGAGACATCTTGATAATGATGGGAAACTCAACAAGATTCTTAAAGCTCCGTTCACGCGGGCCTCTGTACCATACTGAAAGGGGGTCTGGAAGCCAAAGCAGTATGATATATTGAAGAAAATCGGCCTGAATAGTGACACCCATTAAAAACCTACCTCAGCCTAAAGTAGCCAACTCACCTGTTTCCCTAGCAGGAGTCCTGGTTTGCTAAAGTAGCCAATTTAGAACTATTGAATCATTTCCATCAGGGTTTCTAAGAAAGAAAGGCAAGCGAGTGGTGATGGCTCACAACTTTAACAGGGGACTGAGATAGAAGGATCCCATGAGCTCAAGGCCAGCCTGGGCTACAGGGAGACCCTGCCTTAACAAAAAAGAAGAGAAAAGAAAGACAGGATGAATGGTAGTCCCAGGCTGGTCTTTTCACAGTTGGGCAGCAGGAAGAGATATTTTTCTACTGCGTTTGGACACACTTATTTGCTTCCTTGGTTTAGGGTTTCTGCCACCAGTTAACAATTGGAAGCACCTGTATCTTGGAGAGTGTCAAGGCAGAAAGACAAATGATTTCCACACATCTTCCATCATCAAAATATTTTTCAAACGGGGTGTGGTGGTGCACAACTTTAATCCCAGCACTTGGAAGGTATAGGTAGGAGGATCACTATGAGTTCGAGGACAGCCTGAGACTACATAGTGAATTCCAGGTCAGCCTGGGCTGGAGTGAGACTCCACCTCAAAAAACCAGCACCAAGAACCACTGGAGCTCTCCAAGATGCCAAGGGTTTGCAGCTACCATCATCCACACAGCATCCAGCACAGCCTATCTGAAGGGCAGATCTACTGTCCTAACCAGCCTAGCTGAACACACAATGCACCAAAGAGGGAACAAGTTGGACATTAAGCATAGATGAGACCGGAAGCCACCCCAAATGCCACCCCAACAGGGCCAACTTAGACTGGGTCAATACCTGATTCAAAGCCAGGTATATAGGCCTGCACCAGAAGTGCGGATTTCACCCTCCACATCAGAGGCAGGATGTGGAGGGTGAAATCCGCCCAGAGAGGAAAACAATTCAAACCTAGCCCACTTGGGTGAAAATACTAATGGGTTAGATCTGATTGATGTATTTTGAATGGCTTTGCCACTCTTTCATTCTGTTGTTTGTTTGTTTGTATTTTCAAGGCAGGGTCTGGGTCTCACTGTAGCCCAGGCTGACCTGGAACTGACTCTATAGTTCCAGGCTGGCCCCCAATTCACAGTGATCCTCCTACCTCTGTCTCCCAAGTGGGCTTTGCCATTCTTATATAAGCTGTGTCTGGGGGTTTAGTTTTATCACTTTTGATATTTCTTGATTTATAGTACCTTTTTTTGAGAAAGTTTCCTTTTATTTATTCATTTGCAAACAGAGAGAGAGAACACGGAGAAGAAGAAGAAAGGCAGACAGAGAGAATGAGCGCAGCAGGGCCTCCAACCGCTGTAAGGAACTCCAGATGCAAGCACCACTTTGTGCATCTGGCTTTATTTTCATGGGTACTGGGGAATCAAACTTGGGTCCTTAGGCTTTGCAAGCAAGTGCCTTAACTATTGAGCCATCTCTCCAGCTCCTGTATTGCCTTCCCCCAACACACAGTTTTTCTTCTGTCTTTCTTTTTTTTTAATATTTTATTTATTCATTTTCAAGGAGAGAGAGAGAACGATAGAGAGATAGAGAGAGAGAGAGAGAATGAGAACCAGGGCCACCACCATGTGGGTTTTTTCAAATGTGGGTCCTGGGGAATTGAACACAGGGCCTTAGGCACTGGAGGCAAGTGCCTTAACCACTGAGCCATCTCTCCAGCCCTTTCTTCTGTCTTTCTTGAGAGTAGGGTATCACTTGGGCTAAGGCTAACCTGGAACCCATAACAGACCAGGAATCTCAGTCTCCCAATTGACAGGATGAAAGATGTGAGTCAATGGTTTAGGGAATTTGGCTTTGTTAGGATATCCATACTTTTAAAATCCCCACTCCTACATAAATACTCCATGCTGGTTTTGTTTGCATGTGCGTATTGCTTAGTTGGATTTTAGAATTGTCCTGTATTTTTCTCTACCCAGCATACTATTAGAATCTTTCTACAACTTCTCCTAACCACAACTTCTTTACATGCCTTCTTTTCCTAACCCCCTTTCCACATCCTGTCCTCCTCTTCCCCTCCTTATTCTCTGTAACTACATCCTTCCATGCACTTAACAACTTCTAATATCTATGGAAATGAACAGTACCCAACTTCCCTCTCCCAGATACCCAAACCACCTCCATCTTTATTCAAAGTGAAGACTAGCCTTAGAGCACTTCACCTTACACTGCCCCACTTCTAAGTAACCAAAACCCAAACATATCTCTACCAGCCCTTATTCTTTTAGCCACCAGCAATGATTGAAATTAAAAAAAAACATTATTGTTGATTTGATACTAGAATATTTGCATAGCAGGCATATCCAATAGCTTGGGTAAACTCTTGCTGTTACTCTGGGAGTATTATATAGGAGCCACACCTGGCACCTCAGGCCCCTACCCTGAAGATATACAACTTCAGATTTACACATCTAAGATTATATCAGATAATTAGAAAACACAAGCATTGAATTAAATCAAGATGTAAAAATCTCTACATTATAATACAAGAACAAAAAATCAAGACAATATAATTCCATCAAAAATTATAACTCCAACAGAAATGATGTCCAGTGAGGCTGATTTATATGAAATGCCAAAGAATTCAAAACAATGATTATAACTATGTTCAATGAAATCAAAGAAGTTAAAGGAATCAAAGGGAAAAAAACTCCTGAAGGAATCCCAGGAAAACAACTTAATGAAATAAGGAAGTCAATACAAGATATGAGTAAGGAAATGGAAGTACTTAGGAAATCCAATCAGAAATCCAGCCCCCAGAAGGCAGTTAGTGTAGTGCTGGAAGGCACTGCACAGGCTGCCAGGGGAAACTGATCAACAACAGCTGGAGTAAACAGAGACGATTGACATGAAACACAATCTGCGGCCATGAGTAGGCTGACCACACCTCCTACTGGGAGGGAACAGCGAACCAACAAAGGAGCACTTGTGTAATGGAGGAACCTG
>PVHP010029550.1:0-22303 GCA_004024765.1 Zapus hudsonius
TGAGAGCCCGGCTGAAGATTGAGCTATCCATGGTCCCCTACCACAAAGACTGATACAGAAGGCCCACGGAGGAGGATATCCAGCTGACTGGGGATGGGGAAGGGGGGCAACGGGGAATTGGGGATAACAACTCATGGTTGGCCCACTAAACAATGTAACTCATTATGGACAATAAAGAAAAAAAAAACAACTCCCCAAAAAACAAAAAAAACAAAACAAAACAAACAAACAAAAAAAACTGGCTACCGGTTGCGGATAGATCTCAAAGCCTTGTCTACATATATTTGACATATGGTGGGACTATTAGCCATTCCCTGAGGCAAAACCACCCATTCGAATCTTTGATCAGGTTGAGAATGATTAATAGCAGGCAAAGTAAAAGCAAATCGCCAATAATCATCCTTATGTAAAGGTATGGAAAAGAAACAATCTTTTAAGTCCACTATTATAGTGGGCCTATCCTTTGTTAATGCTGAAACAAGAGGCAAACCACACTGAATGGGGCCCATAGGATACATTTGATTGTTAACAGCTCTGAGGTCAAGAATTAACCTCCACTTTCCTGATTTCTTTTTTATAACAAATATGGGAGTATTCCATGGAGTAGAGGACTGTAGATGTCCTGCATCCATTTGTTCCTTAACTAATTTATAAGCAGCTTCCAATTTTTCTTTTCTTAGGGGCCACTGAGGAATCCATTGAGGCTTATCATCCTTCCATTTTATTGGTATAGCAGCTGTTTCAGTGGCCCCAACTAAAAACCCAGTTCCTGATTCTTATTAAGATGGGAATTGGAAATACTTTCAGTGGTCAATCTAAGATCCATTTGGCTTAATACATCTCTTCCCAATAAAGAAACCGGCAATGCACATACATAACGTTGAAACAATCCACTATGTCCTTCCTCATCTTTCCACCTCAAGGTAGTGGCACTTTGGTCAGGACTCTCAGCTATTCCTAATCCTTGCAGAGTCTGATTCACCTTGACAACTGGCCCATCCTTAGGCCAGTCAAGAGATTTTTTTTTATACTTTTGTCAGCCCTCGTGTCCAGGAGCCCCCAAAACTTCCTTTCTCTGTTTTCATCATTAATAAGGGTCTTTCTTTTAATTCCAAAGTTAAATAAGCCAGTGGTTCACCTGATGATTCCAGTCCCTGTTTTCTTCTAATAGAATACAGGTTATGTTGGCTGGGCAAAATGAGCATTTTCTCTCCAGGAGATATAACTTCCATTTGGGGAGGAGGCCAGTATTTTAACATGGCCTGAGAAATCAGGGTCAATAACTCCTGGATGAATTATAAATCCTCTTAAACTAGTGGAGCTTTTTCCTAAGATTAATCCTATACAGTTATTTGGGATAGGGCCTTGCCAATCTGAATCAATGGGTTGCGCTCCCATATCAGGAGTCAGGGCTAGCCTGGAAGTGGCACAAATATCTATTCTTGCTCTCCCTGATGTTGCCTTCCTCAGTCTGTTAGAAGATACCAGATCTTTGATACTTGTTGAATCACCCTGTACATTTGTTGTGGGCCCCAGGGAGCTGGGCCCACCCTCCCATTTTTTGAGGGCCTTGTATTAGGCTCTAATGGTTTATCATCCCTTGACCAATAATTTCTTTTTCTATAATGAGAGTATACTCCTGGTTTTGCTCTGCAGGGTTCTCTGTTAAAAGAGTTCAGCTCAGGACATTGCACCTTAATATGTCCTGGCTTCACATCAATGGTGCCCTATTGCACTAGATTCTTGCTGGCCTTGGAACTCCCTGCTTAGTCAGGCTCCAATCTACTTTCAATATCAGACTCAAGTAGCCATAGTTGTCATTGCATTTAATTAAAATTGGAATTTGACCATTGCTCATTGGAAGAATCATCTTTTTTTTCCCACAATGGCTCAGCTATCGACCTATGGTCAGTTGGTAGGGTTAGATGGGCCACAGCTCTCTCGCTGCATCCTGAAAAATACAAACACAACCTCCATCGGAGAGTGAGATCAGTGTAGGTTAACAAATATACACAATTCTGGATTACCTAGATTCTATTTTTAGTAGCCTCTCTATCACTCACTCACATAGTGCATCTTGTTTTGGGAGCCCAAAAGCATGGGATCCGGTACCTATTGCTCTGAATCCCTAGTTCCAGACAAGGGGTCCCCCTCACTAAGTGGGAAATTGGTAGAATTTGAAAGCTATTGATTGTCTCCCCCAGGACCAGGCTCCTCCATTACACAAGTGCTCCTTTGTTGGTTCGCTGTTCCCTCCCAGAAGGAGGTGTGGTCAGCCTACTCATGGCCGCAGAATGTGTTATGTGTCAATCCTCTGTGTTTACTCCAGCTGTCATTGATCAGTTTCCCCTGGCAGCCTGTGCAGTGCCTTCCAGCACTACACTAACTGCCTTCTGGGGGCTGGATATAATTCCGGACATTGAAGGGTTTTTCGATGCTCATCAATGGAGTCTGTGGTTTCTTCAGTAACAGGGTATTGCCTCAGGCCGAGGGAGAGCACTCAAGAGCTTTGACAGAAATCTGTCTTGTTGTTGGAATCTCATGAGACGCTTTGGTCAACAGCTCAGTGAGGGAAGGAACCAGTGGTTGGAACCAGGGGTTATCAGGCTGATCTAATTATTCACAGGCTTAGACTATCTCCCCTAATACTCATGGCCCCTCTTGCCAGGCGACGCTCACTACTTTCTTAATAGGTTACAGTATGCTCGTAAGGATTTTATAGTTTTGAACCTAATATGGTTTATCCTAATGCTTATGCCATTCCCCTCCCCCATCCCTTACCCCTCATTCATAACATCTCACTTCTTTCTACTAGTCTGCATAAAGAAAATGGTTATCCTGGTTAAGGACCACATACGAGGGAGAATATGTGGCGTTCTATTCTCTGTTCTTTTGAGTGATCACTTAGTAAGATCTGCTCAAGTCAGACCATTTTTTCCTAAATTTCGATATTTCATTTTTCCTTTCAGCTGAGTAAAATTCCATCATATAAATATACCACAGTTTCTTTGTCCATTTCTCCATGGATGGGCATTTGGGCTGATTCCAATTCTTGGCTAGTATGAATTGAGCTGCTATAAATATAGTTGTACAAATGTTGCTGTGTCTAGATGAGACATCTTGTGGATAGATGCCTAGTAGAGGGATAGCTAGGTCCATTGGAAGGATTATATCCATTCTGCTCAGAAGTCTCCACACTGCTTTCCATAGTGGTTGAACAAGTTTGCAATCCCACCAGCAGTGAATGAGGGTTCCTTTTTCCCCACATCCTCGCCAGCAACGATTGTTGTTGGTTTTCTTTATGATTGCCATTCTGACAGGGGTGAGGTGGTATCTCATTGTGGTTTTGATTTGCATTTCCCTGATGCTTAAAGATGCTGAGCACTTTCTTAAATAAGTCAAGGCCATTTGTGTTTCCTCCTCTGTGAATTCTCTGTTGAGATCAGTGCCCCATTTTGTGAGGGGGCATTTTGGGTTTTTGTTATTAATTTTTTGAGTTCTCTGTAGGTTCTGGAAATTAGGCCTCTGTCTGAGTTGTAGCTGGCGAAAGTCATTTCCCAATTTGAAGGGGGTCTATTGACTGTGAGAACAGTGTTTTTGTCTGTACAGAAGCTTTTGAGCCTGATCAGGTCCCATTGATTAAGTGACTGTTGCACTTCCTGGGCTACTGGAGATTTGCTCAGGAAATTGTTCCCTACTCTTATCTCATGTAGGTTTCCTCCTACTTTTTCTTCCAGGGTGTTCAGGGTTACAGGCTTGATATTGAGGTCTTTGATCCATTTGGAGTTGATCTGTGTGCATGGTGAAAGGAGTGGGTCTATTTTCATTTTTTACACGTGTTTATCCAATTTTCCCAGCACCATTTGTTGAATATGCTATCTTTAGCACAGCTTATATTGTTGGAAACTTTGTCAAAGACTAAGAAGCTGAAGTTACTTGCATTAAGGGCTGGGTCTTCAATTCTATTCCACTGGTCAGACTCTCTGTTTTTCTGCCAATACCATGCTGTTTAATGTTATGATGGCTTTGTAGTATGTTTTAAAGTCAGGTATGGTGACATCTCCTGCGTAATTTTTTTTTTTTTTTGCTCAGAATAGTTTTAGCTATTTGAGGTCTCTTACCATTCGAAATAAATTTTGAGATTATTTTTCTATGTCTGTGAAGAAGGAGGTTGGGATTTTTATTGGCATTGTGTTGAAACTGTAGATTTCGTTTGGCAGGATTGCCATTTTTACTATATTGATTCTCCTTATCCATGAGCATGGAATGTCTTTCCATCTTGTAACATCCTTCTCTATTTCCCTCGTGGGTGTTTCAATATTTTCCTATATAAGTCTTTCACTACCTTTGTTAGTGATATTCCCAGGTATTTGATTTTGTTTGAGGAAATAGAGAATGGGATAGTTTCTCTGATGTCTTTTTCTGAATGTTTGTCTTCTGTATATAAAAAGGCTAATGATTTTTGTGTGTTAATTTTGTATCCTGCTACTCTGTTGAAAGCATTGATCACCTTCAGGAGTTGCTGATACTGTTCTTTGGATCTGATATAAGATCATGCCATCTGCAAAGAGGGATAGTATGACTGCTTCCTTTACAATTTGTATCCCTTTTATGTTGTTTTCCTGTCTTAACACTTGGGCTAGAACTTCAAGCATAATGTTAAAAAGCAGTGGTGAGAGTGGACACCCCTGTCTTGTTCCTGAGTTAAGCAGGAACTCCTTGAGTTGTTCTCCATTGAGGATGATTTGTGCTTTAGGAGATCTGTATATTGATTTTACCATGTTGAGGTATAGGCCATCTATGCCTATTCTTTCCAGGGTTTTGTATATGAAGTGGTATTGAATTTTGTCAAAAGCCTTCTCAGCATCATTGACCACATGAGATGACCATGTGGTTTTCACAATTGAGTTTGTTAGTGTGGTAAATTATAGTTATTGACTTATATATGTTTAACCATCCCTGCATCCCTGGGATGAAGCCGACTTGGTTGAGGTGAATTATAGAGTAGATGTGGGTTTGTATTCGGTTTGCTAGGACTTTGTTTAGGATTTTTGCATCCAAGTTCATCAGGGATATTGGTCTGTAGTTTTCTTTTCTTGTTTCATCCTTGTCTGGTTTGGGAATTAGGGTGATTATAGCTTCATAGAAGGAGTTTGGGAGCCTACCCTCTTTTTCTGTGCTCCTGACAAGCTTCAAAAAGAGAGGTTTCATTTTTATGATGAAGGTTTGGTAGAATTCAGCTGAGAAACCATCTGGACCTGGGCTTTTCTGTTTGGGGAGGTTCTTGATTACCGATTCAATCTCTGTGATTGTTATTGGATTGTTTAGGATCTTTATCTGCTCTGGTCTGAGCTTCGGTAATTGGTAGCTGTCCAGGAATTTATCCACTTCTTCCAGGTTCTCTAATTTTTTTGAGTAGATGTTTTGGAAGTATGACTTGATGATACTTCCAATCTCTTCAGGATCTGTTGTGATCTCACCCTTGTCATTTTTTATTTTGTTTATTTGGGCCTTCTCAGTTTTTTATTATTATGTTGGCCATTGGTTTGTTGATCTTATTGACTTTTTCAAAGAACCAACCCTTTGATTTGTCTGTTTTTTAACTATTTTCTATGTTTCCAAGTCATTAATCTCATCTCTGATCTTAATTATTTCCTTGCATCTTGAGCACCTAGGGTTGGATTTTTTCCATTCTGTCTTGTGACCTTAGGTGTGAGGATAGTTCATTGATTTGAGACCTCTCTGTCTTTGTTATGAAGGCATTTAGTGCAATGATTTTTTCCCTTAGACCTGCCTTCATTGTGTACCACAAGTTCTGGAAGTTTGTGTCCTCATTATCATTTGTTTCTAGGAAGTTCTGGATTTCCTGTCTGATTTCTTGTTTGACCCATTTATTGTTCAGAAGCGAATTGTTTATTTGCCAGTATCTGTTGAACTTTTTGGATCCTCTCCCATTATTGAGTTCTAGCTTTAATGCATTGCATTCTGATATGATGCAGGGGATTACATTGATCTTTCTGAATTTGTTGAGGAATGATTTATGGCCCAGCATGTGGTCAATTTTGGAAAAGTTTCTATGCGCTGCTGAAAAGAATGTGTAATATGTGTCCTTGGGGTGGAGTGTTCTGTAAATGTCTGTTATCCCTAGTTTTTCAATGGTGCCATTTAGCAGCTTGATTTCCCTGCTTGTCTGTTTTTTGTTCAATCTTTCTAAGGATGCCAGTTGAGTGTTAAAATCTCCTACTATGATGGTGTTGGCATCTATATCTGCTTTGCTTTTGTGTAATTTATGATAAATGAACTGAGGGGCCCTTGCATTTGGTGCATACATATTTAGTATAGTGATGTGTTCTTGTTGCACTGTTCCCGTGATGAGTAGGAAGTGGCCATTATTGTCCTTTTTATTGCTGTTGGTTTAAAGTCTATTTTGTCAGATATTAGAGTAGCCACACCTGCTTTTTTATTATTCCCACATGCCTGGAATTTTTTTCCACCCTTTTACTCTCAGTAGGGTACTGTCTTTAGTGATAAGGTGTGTTTCTTGAACACAGCACATGGATGGTTCCATTTTCCTTATCCAAACTTCTATCCTGTGTCTTTTTATAGGAGGCTTGAGCCCATGTACTTTCAAAGTTAATACTGTGAGGTATGCCATGTTTTAGAAAATATGGAGGTTGGTATCTGAGCTGTTGCTGCTATCTCTTTTGTGTTACCTTGCTTGTTCTCTGTTCCTTTTCTGGGTTTGGTTTTTTGTTTCATCTGCATGGGATATCTCATGAAGTATCTTTTGAAGGTTTGGCTTTGTGTTCAAGTATGTGTAAGGCTGATTAATCTTGTGGAATACTTTTATTTCTCCATCATTTATGTTGGATAACTTTTCTGGGTAGAGTTGTCTAGGTTGGAATCTGTACTTCTTTAGGCCTAGGATCGCTTTGTTCCAAGCTCTCCTGGCTTTTAAAGTTTCTCTGGAGAAGTCTGAGGTAATTCTTATGGGTTTTTCTTTATACATGAGTTTCCTTTCTCTCGATGTTCTAAGGACTCTCTCCTTGTCCTCATTGTTTGGCATTGTAAATAAGATATACCTTGGGTTGTTCCTTTTTTGGTCCTATTTGTTTGGGGTCCTCTGTATCTTTCTTAGCTGTACAGGACTATCTCTTTCCAAGTATGGAAAGTTTTCTTGAATGATTTTGTTGAAAATATTTTCTGTGCCCCTAGTTTGGTTTTCTTCTCCTTCTGTTAACCCCATGATCCTGAGATTAGGTCTCTTCTTGGTATCCCACATTTTCCTTGAATCTTGTTCACTTGGTGTTTTGAATTTTGCCAAGGTTCTGATTTCTCTCAAATTCTCCTCTGTTCTGTCTTCCATGTCTGAGGTTCTGTTTTCCCAGTGAGTAATCCTGTTGGTAAGAGATTCTAGGGATTTTCTTATTATTTCAATATGGTTTTTGTTTTCTGCACCTTCTTTTTTGGTTGCTTCTATCATCCTGTTGAGATGTGATTTCATTTCCAGGCTTGATTTCATTACTTCTTCCTTACCTTCATTCTTAAATTTGCAGATGTCTTCTGTTAATTTGGAAAGCTGGTATTTGATACCTTCAGCTTGCTGGCTTGCCTTTAGTTCTGATATGTCTCTTCTGGCGTCCATTGGTTCTCCTCTATTTTATTAAGCCTGGTGTCAAAGCTAATAAGTTGACTTTGTACCCTTTCAATATGTTGGTCCATCTTTTCTTGCATGACTAACATTAAGTTCTCCTTAAGATCTGTGCCAGTATGATCAGGGTTTATTGTCGTGTCTTCCTGGGCCTGTATTGGCTCTCTCCCTTTCGTTCTATTGTTGTTATCATTTGTCGTGTTTTCCTCAGGTGGTGTAATATTCTTGTGTTGAGGTCTGCCTATTTTGATTCCACTTGAGGTGGTTGGTGGGATGCCTTTGAGATATCTGTGCACTGGAAAGGAGCAGTTGAGCTCATCAGGCGTGGGAATGTGGCCACTGGACTCCCCAGGTGCAGGAATGGAGCCACCATGTTTCCCTGATTCTGCAATCCAACTGGGGGTTACCCGAGTGTGGGATAGTAGTGGCCGGATTCCCCGGGTGCATGAAAGGAACCTTGGTGTTCCTTGAGTGAATGAAAGTAGCCACTGGGTTCACGTGGGAAAGCAGCCGCTGTTCCCTGGGTGGGGGAAAGTAGCTGCGGTCCCCCTGGCGACAGGCAGCCTCCATCCCCTAGGTGGGAAAGGCAGCTGGGTTCCCCGGGCAGGAAAATCAGCCAGATCCCAGGCGAGAAAGGCAGCCACTTCCCGTGTGGGAAAGCAGCTAGGATTCCGGGTGTGAAAGCAGCCGGTCCCAGGATAAGAAAGCAGACAGGTCCCCAGGCGGAAAAAGCAGCCGAATCCCAGGGCGGGAAAGCAGCTGGGTCCCGGGCAGAAAAGGCAGCCAGTCTCCGGACTGGAAAGCAGATGTGTCCCAGGTCGGGAAAGCCGGTCCCTGGGTGGATAAGGAAGCTGGGTCCCGGGGCAGGAGAGCAGCCGCGTCCTGGGTGGAAAAGGCAGCCGGGTCACCGGGAGGCGGGAAAGCGGCTGGGTCCCAGGGCTGTGGGAAAGCGGCTGGGTTCAGGCACGAGAAAGAAGTCAGATCCCAGTGGGAAAGAAGCCAGGTAAGACCGCTGGGCTGTTGCACTCACTGCCTCCGGCGTGCCCCTATGTTTGATGCAGGTTCAAATCAGTAGAATCTGTTGCTGAAAAGTGTCTGGAGCTGAGGTCCTGGCTATTGTTTTCGTCTGTGGCCTGGATCACAGCTAAAAACCCTAACCTTTGTTCCCCTGGGGACTCCGGGTGGCTTCTAGTCTGCCATCATGAATCGGAAGCTCAGAAGTATCATCTTTGCATGTATATTCTGATTATCTTGAAGTACAAAGTCAAGCCACGAAGTTATTATTTTTACATGACTTGCTATGTAAACAGTCTCTGAAGAAAAGTCAAAATACATAGATTATAGAATTAAAACAAAAGCTACATTTTTCTGTTAAACTTAATGACTCAGTTTTAGCAAATTAATGTAATTCACCATGCTAAAGTAGTGCCAGTCATTTTTATTTAATTGGCTCTGTAGTTTTGTTTGCACTTAATTTGTAAATTAGTTTTAGTTAGGTTAGAGCAATAAGCAGAAGGAGTTTATTTTTAGTTTTATGCATGTGACTGAGTAATATTTCAATAGAAATAGTGGGACAACACTAGAGTCTGAAAGCATGCTAAAATAGAAGAACACATTTTATGTGATTACCTGATGATTTTCACAATAAAATTCCTTGTGTGAGGAAAAAAGGAAAAAACAGAAGAAATTGCAAGAGTTTTAAATAGTTCACTTCATAGATAAAATGATAAGAAATGTCTTGGCAGTATATTTATCCAATAATAAAGAGTAGTACAGAAAAAGAAATTAGTGAAATTGACAATATGTTTTTAGCTAAGAAAATATTAAATATTTAGAGCTAGGAAAGAAATTTATATTAATTTTTCAGACATTTTCTACTCTGTATTCTTCCATTTCATTAAACACTAGCCAAACTGGAAAAAAGTTGAGTTGAAGATGAAATTAATTAGCATGGCAAATATTGAGACTATTTTCCTATAAGACCAAATGTAGCTTTGTAGAAGTGGTTCTTGTTAAAAGGATATGAATATCTGGTGACTGCATGACAACACAAAAACAAAATCATATGTCTCTATACTTAGCCTTGTTGGAAAAAGAGAGACTTTTACAAACTTCCAAAGTTTCCTCTTGATTTGATTCCCCTTAAATCCCTGACAGAATGAGTAAACTTTTAGTGCTTGAATTCATTGAGCAGGTAATTAAATTAGCTGTTGGTATTATTGAGAAAGTAGTTGTAAATAGTAGAGTTCTGAAATTCCTACCTCCTTGGTGTAGATGAACCATTTCCAAGTCATTCACTGAAACACTAGTTTAGGTGATACTGTGAAGAGATTTTGCACATGCAATTAAGATTCTAAATTAGACTTGAAGAATATTCAGGTGGGCTAATCACACGAGACCTTTAGAAGCAATGAGTTTTCTCCCAGTGGTGGTGAAAGAGATGTCAGGGACCCAGAAGAAAGCAAATATCCATGTGAATTGTCTTTGGGCAGCTTCCAGAAGGTTAGAATAGTCTCCACCCAAAATGTAGGAGGAAAACAGGACCAGTCTGACAATTACAAGGAGCTAAATTCTATCAATGAGCCAGGAAGAGGACTCTGGGCTTAGATCAGAACCACAGCCTTGGCTGACACTTTGACATCACTCTAGTTAGATACTGAGCAGACAACCCAAGCACATTATACCCAGACACCAACCTACAAACTGTGAGATTATGGACATGAGCTCTTTTAAGTCACTGAGTTTGTGGTCATTTATATAGCAATAGAAAATAAATACAGAGGTTGTTTCTCTTTCAACCAATTCTTTGGAATCACACAGAAATTATCAATATCACCTTTTGGAGGAAGGATGCATACAAGTAAAAATTGTTATCTCCATATATTCAATGACTCTTCCAAATTTAAGTAAACTAGTACTCTGCTATAAAATGTTCAAAATGTCAAAGAATAAAAAAGAAGTAATAAAAATTCAACAGCAACAAGGAAACCACAGGGTATAACATGGATGTCCATTTGCTGTAACTGTAGCAGTGGACATCTAGCTGGAACACTTGCCTTAGTTCTGAGGAGCCTGGAAGAATTACAGGTATATACTTAGTTCATATGGCTTTGAAGGAAAAAGTTCATTTACAGTAATTCACTTTTCAATAAATAAAACTGTGGTAAATCAACACTATAAACTCTTACTTCATATAGTTATTCTCTGGATGCTGTGATAGAAGAATTGTTGGTATATTTGCTATACTGGCAAAAAATACCACTAAATAGATAAAAGTTGAAAGGTGTATTTATTTTTGCAGAGTTATTTAGGATGGGTAAAACTTTTTTCTGAAAAATATAAGATTTGAGTCTTTGTGGGTATGGACTTAGTTGCAGTTAGTGAAAAATCGGTCCTAGCAAATACATAAACAAATGGCTATAGACATATTACAATAAAACTTTATTTACAAAAATCACCTGGCATGCTGGATTTGGACCAAAAGCCATCACTTTGCCAATACTAAGTTAGAAAGGTGAGAAGTGAAATCTGGGGAGAAAAAAGGGATGTTAGAAATCTGAGAGACATTATTATGACATAGAGATTATGGAATACAGCTAATAGAAACTGACAACTAATTGTATTTGGAGGGAAAAGGGTGACTGTAGACTTTCTCTGCTAGGAGGAGAGTGGTACGTTTTCTGTGGTGGGAACATAGGTGGAAGAGATGGTGTGTGTGTGTGTGTGTGTGTGTGTGTGTGTGTGTGTGTGTTCATTGAGGGTTTGTGGAGGAAGTAGGCTGAGTATTAATGTAATACACTGATCTGCAAATCTTCATAGAGAAAGATCTAGGAGGCAGAAGTGTAAGGGGAGAGATTGGTTGCTAATATGGGAGTTTATTCCCATGAAGTTCTGGGTGTTGGTAAAACCACACATGGAAGGTTTGTTGAATATGAGTTAATATATAGAAAAGTGCTCTTTAAACTATAAGACATTATACAAGTGTAAAATATTCTTATTAAATGTGACAAACAGAAGCATGAGAAGCAATAACAAGCATTTTGTCTCAGAATCCATGTGAGTTCCCAATTACTGCATTTTCATCCTATGATGTCCTTTGAACAGCTCTTTTCTTGCTCCTCTGTGTGCACCCTGAAATTAGAATACATTAAACATTCCACGTGATGGCATAATGCTATTTTCCTCCCAACAGATACTATCAACCTGTTTTTGGTAGTTACAGATTTCAAAATGAGCTGATACAAAAGCACAAAGATATGGCTAGGATATTAAGGCTTGAGGCTTTATTAGAGTAGGGAATGAGGCATCAGTTTTAAGGTTTCAATATTTTATCACCTAGACAGGGCAAGAGACACAGAATATAGGGTGGAATAGACCAAAAGATTATATAATGTCTGAGTCAAGGTAGCACTGAACCCTTGAAGAGTCTTCTCCAGGGAATTGTTCACTTCTCCAATCTCACAAGGAGTTCTGCTATTATATAAACATATGCTGACTGTTTTCCAGCACATTTTAATGATCAATTGCTGCTGAGCAAAGGTTTTTCAAATGTGGTAGTTTAAAAGAAAACCACGTTTTGTGGTTTTATGGCATTGAATTCAGGTGCTGTGTGACTGAAAGGCTTCTCCAGTTAAAAATACAAAATCTTTCCAAATTCCACCCATATACTAATTCCAAAAGCCTAAAAACCATATGGTCAGATTCATCACAGCGATAGTCTCATTCTTAGTACCAATTTTCTGTTGTAGTTACCTTCTCATTGCTGGGACCTATACTGAACAGAAGCAGCTTATTGGAGGAAAGGATTTATTTTAGATTTACAAATTCTAGTGCAAATTTCATCATGGCAGAAGAAGTTGGCTCACTACATCATACACCTATAGCAGAGAGACAACAGTCTACATGAGCAAGTAAAGGCTGATTCTGGACACATCTTAGGGATGGACTCAGTACCTCCTCTAGTGGGGCTCTGCATGCTAGAGACTAAGTAAGAAGCTTAATAAAAAATACCTGAGGGGCTATGGAGCCATCTACATTCAAACCACCACAAGTATTAGGAGATATTATATAATATATCCAAATATGTGACAAAAAGCAATTTAAGGGAGTGTTGTTTTAATAAAAAAAGAAAGAACAGGAACAGGTCCACTGGCAGAGTCAAGCCACTTCCCTGGCATGGCTGGGCTGGACCGAAGAGGCATGTGGGGCGCCGATCCGGGGAGGTGGGTGGAGGGGTGTCCAGCCGGCTCACCGGTGCGGACCGCTCTGGGGAATGCTCTGTGTCACAGCTCTATTGGCAGCTGCTGGGGAGCTGCTGAGGCTGGCACTGGGGTGCAGGCACACTCCATGGTGGTGGCACTGAGGGGACTGCAGGGAGGGAGAGAGCTGGCATGCTCCAGGCGGCAGCAGTGGTGGCGGTGGCAGGGGACCTGAAACTGGGCACCCATGTAGGCATGTCCATGGACTTGAAAGCCTGCAGAAGTGTTATAGCTCTGTGTGTGTTCAGCTCATCTCTCCAGAGAGAATAACAGGCATAGACCCGGGGGGAAAACATGACAAGTAATCCCATGACAAATAATCCCATTTTATTATAGCAGCATCATGGGTTAAATAGAAATTGTGGAGGAGGGAGGGAAAGAAATGGACAACAGAGATTGGCAGAAATCAGCAACCTGTGAATACCTGCTTTGCATGTGGATGTGAGCTTGGGCACGTATCAGATGGTGGGGGTAGAGGAACTGCCACCTTCTAGGCACAGCTGGGGTGCGAACATGGATCTATGTGGCATGCTTTTTTGGGGTTTGGGAGTCTCAGAGTTGAGGGTGGAGATAGGGAAACACCTACGGGTTTAGCCACTGGGGTTTCTGACCTTATACTTCAACACCCTCTTAACCCTTTGTTCTCCGTGCCCTCCTTAAGCAATACCAACAAGGGAGGAGATGGTTATTTTGACTCACAGTTTCAGGGGATACAGCACATCATGGCAGGAGTCAGGCAGTTCTTGGGGGAGCTTGTGGTTGGGAATTCTCAACTTCTCACATCTCAGCAAATAGGAGGCATAGATGAGAAACTGCTATAATATTTGAGATCTGTTCCCTTTCCCTATGAGTCATTCCCTTCATTGAGGCCCCAGTCATGATTCATTCCCTTCAGTGAGGCCCCAGCCCTTAAATATTCCATAGCCTCCCCAAGTACTTCAGATGGGGATCAAGTATTCAAACACATGAGCCCATGGAGGACACTTAACATTCAAACCACAACTTACCTTCCAAAAGCTCATAGCCACCTTATAATACAAAATTCATTCTGTCCAACTCAAAAGTGCTCATGACTTGCAGTTCTAATACTGCTCAAAATTTCAAAGTCCAAGTCTCTCCTAAGTTTTAAAGAAAACTTTTTTAAATAAATATTTTTATTTTCAGGCAGAGAGACAGAGAGAGAGAGAGAGAGAGAGAGAGAGAGAGAGAGAGAGAGAGAGAGAGAGAGAGAGAGAGAGAGAGAGAATGTACATACCAAGAGCCATAGTCAGTACAAATAAACTCTAGACACATGTACCACTTTGTGCATCTGGCTTTATGTTGGTACTAGGAAATGAAACTCTGGTCCTTAGGCTTTTCAGGAAAAAACCTTAACCACTGAATCATCTCTCCATACTTAAACAAATCCTTTAACTTTGAGCCTCTGTAATAAAAATAGAACTAACAGTCTTCTGTTCAAAAAGTTATGGAGGTAGATAGGGCCCCAAAGGGGGGTGGTGGAAGCCTACCTATGGTACAAAGGACACTGACCTTTGGCTCCCTGACCCAGTTACCTACCACAATGAGATGTTGATCAGAGTGACACACATGGTCCCTAAAACAAGAAAAATTTTTGTCACAGCCCTTGAATACCCACCTTAGGCAAAAGATAAGACCCTATTGCTGAAGATTCCACAGACTGATATCACACAACACTGAAATACCCTGCTGAATCCAGAAACCAAATCAGCTCCCAGATGGGTAACCTAGGTAATGCCGAATGGTGTTGCATGAGCTGCTAGGGGAACCAGACCAAAGATATCCTGAGAGAGCAGGAGACATCTTCAAGTTACAATGACCGATGGACTGAGAGTGCGGAACACACTGCTATATGGCACAGACAAACAAGTTAAGAAGTGCCCATCTGTGCAATAGTGTCGCCCTACCTAGATGGGCATCAACAGCTGGCTAATTGGCTTTGAGATCTGCTCAAAGGCAGGGAACCCCTGACTGGTAAGGGGACCCAAGGCAACCTTGAAGGTGGACCAAGAACCCCATCTACTTTGGGAAGTCATCACTAACCTTAGGTCCTCAGAAAGGCTACTTCCAACCAAATGCTCACTAATCTAGCAATATTTGTCTCAATTGACCAATAATAATCTCACTCTCCGCTGGAGACTCTGCTTGTATTTTTCAGAAAGCAACGAGAACCAGGGACAAACCAAACTCCACCAAAGGGACCTGATTTGATGGGGGACACCCAAGCAGGAGACGATTCACCTCAAATTCACCATTTAAAGCCTGAACACAACCTCTAAGGAAGTGGGATGATGAGCAAAAGAGGTATTCCCACAGCAAGGCAGATAACCTAGAGAAGGACAATGGAGAGAGGCACCAAGGATGGCAAAAATTCTCCAAAATAAAAATCTACAGACTCTTAAAAACCTAATAACTATGCAAAATTTAAACTCACCCAATATGACTCAGGGAAATTTGCAGGAGAGGGGGCTGAAAGAATGTAAAAGTCATGGGGGGAGAATAACTAATGCATATGAGGGATTGTCATCATGGATTCAACGGCTTTATCTAAGAACCTATGATACTGAGCATATTGTTGTGTATATATATATATATATATATATATATATATATATATATAATTCTAAGCTAACAAAAAAGTTAAAAAATAGAAGTAACATGTTTACATTATATTAAGACATAGAATATGCATTCCCATTCCTATATGAAGGAACAAGAAGAAAGCAAGAAAAGACTGGATTAAAGCAAGGCCAAAACTCAGCAGAGTAAACACTAACCCTGCAGCATCATGTATGGCATTTGTGTTTTGTGAAGGCATCTTCTGGGTTGCACTGAGTTTTGGTATATCCTTGCTCTAGCAGGGATTTGTTGCCTATGGCAAGTGTTTCCTTTCTCTTGAGCAAGCCTCACTCACTTCCCACAACTGCCAAATGCTCTTTGTTTTCCTGGCATCTTCAGTCTCCTGGGCTCTCCACTGCAACTTTAGCTTCACTTTCAGAGCTTTACTCATTGCCTGCTCAGGATTTACATGTAAGGAATCCAACCCTATTATATGTTGCTTGGTCTCACTGGATTTCAGGGACCTTGGTTTGGCCTCACTGGTTTTTTGGGACCTTGGCTTAAGCATTCATAACTCCTTACTCTTAAACTCTCCATATCTGCAAAGCTAGCACTATATGCAAGATGCAAGTTTTGCTACTAGCTTAAGATGTAGACTGGTCTCTTTGGATCATAGATGTAGAGACCTCTCAATGCCTGTCCACCTGAACATGGTGAAAGTGTTTCTTGCTTGAGCAGTATGCCCTGGAGGCTATCTTTGTTCAAGAACCCTCTTATGTGATGAATGTTTTTTTCAAGTGGGTTTGTATTGTTTTCCATGGATGAGGTCTTGTTCTCAAGACATGTTTCCTATCTTCACCTGCAAAGTTCCTGGTTACTCTTTGACTGGTGCATTACAAAAGTAATCTCTTTAAAAATACACTTTATTCACTCTCACCTTTTTTCAATTTTGACTGGGTTTGCACCCCTGTCCTCACTAAACCACATATTTTCATATCTTCCTAAGTTTAAATCTGAGTAAGAGAAGTTAGTAGTAATCATGTCTTGAAATTTCCTCCATCAAACAACTTAATCCATTACTTTTTAATTTAGCTTCACTAAAAATTTCAAGGAACAGATAGAATGCAGCTGGATTCCCCATTCCCCCAGAATATAAAATAAATGTCCTCTTCCTCAATTTCTGATAGAGTTCTTGTTCTCTCTGACCCTGCACTAGAGTGGCCTTCACTGTATGCTTTTTTTTTTTAGCATTCTGGTCTTCTACACTCCTATCAGAATGGCCCATTGGGCTTGCTTAGCCCACAACTCCAAACTCTTCTACATTCTTCCTTCAAACCTGTTCCAAAGGCCCAGGAATTACATGATCAAGTTTATCACAGTTAGTAACTCTATCACCATTATCTGTTTAGCTTTTTGCTATGGCTAAAAACATGACAAGAAGCAAGAAGGGAGGAAGGATTTATTTTGGCCCATGACTTGATATGCTATAGTCCATCATGACAGGAAAGGCATGGGGGTAGGTATCTCGCAGTAGGATCTTGTGGCCAGGATACTTCATCTCCTCACATATTGGTGAACAGGAAGGAGGAATGGGACAGAAAGCGATGCCAAGCTACAAACCTCAAGGTCCACCTTAAGTGACTCATTTTCTTCAGTGAGGTTCTACCTCCTAGCGTTTACTAGCTACACAATATTGGTCCCATCACTGTTAAATCATGGATGGTGGAGGAGGGTAAAAAGATATCAAAGTAGTTGGGAAGAAGAAGGGGTTTAGTGGAAGGGAGACGGGAAAGGGGATAATAGAAGTTAATGGGAAGGATTTATGATCAACATGTATCATGTATATGTATTAAAATTGTCACTAATGTGCTGGGAAGATGGCTCAGTAGTTAAAAGCATTTGTTTGCAAAACATTCCAGCAGCCCAGTTTCAGTTCCAACTTACCTATGTAAGCCAGGTGCAAGAAGTGGTACAAGTGTCTGCTGTCTGTTTGCATTGACAAGAAGCCCTGGCCTACCCATGTTTGCTCACATATGCATGTGCATGCACGCACACGTGTGCACACACACATGCACACACACATGCACATAAATACTTTAAAAAGTAAACAAAGAAAAAAGTCATTAAAATGTTTTAAAAATGAAAAAATACTACTACTAATCTAAAAATAATAATAATGATAATAACAAAAATGAAAGAGTAGAAGAGATTCTCCAATATCCCAAATAGTACCACCAAACTAGAAACCAAGAGTTAAACATAAAAGCTTATGGGAGTGATTTTAGGTAGAGAAAACTTTCCCTTTATGTTTTGAGGGTTCAATAATTGAATCTATGCAATAAACAAGAGAGTAGGCAGAATAATAGGAGAAAAACACATTTCATTATGTATGTATGCATGCATGGGAGACCCACAAAATATGGTAAACTTCAAGAAGGCTCAGATAACTGAAGCTGATGTAGCTAGCATCCTAAGCTTTGGAGAAAAAGTAGAGGCTTGGC
This sequence comes from Zapus hudsonius, assembly GCA_004024765.1. NCBI lineage: Eukaryota > Metazoa > Chordata > Mammalia > Rodentia > Dipodidae > Zapus > Zapus hudsonius. Next base: position 17,988 of record PVHP010029550.1, read on the forward strand.
AGTTAAGGGCGTGCTGACATAAGCTGTAGAAAAGTGAAGAGCATTGTGAATAAAAGAGAGTTTGTAGTATTCCTCAGGAGAATGGGTCATAGGTTTTTAGGAGGCACAGTATCAACTTTCAGTTTCCTCTGCTGTGATAGAAGTCCATGTTCCCTGCTTAACAGGATTATGGAAGGGGTCATGCCCATGTGTCCATGACAGCTGCATTCCTTTAGGAGGATCTGCTTAGGCAGAAAAAGTTCAGAGGACGCTCATTTCTACATTTGCTGTTACTCATGTGCTATTTGGGTATTGGGTTACCTGAATGTCTGCATTTCCACAAAGAAGATGAAGCAGATTAATGGTGGGTGGATGGAGAACATTAGATTGAGCAGTTATTGTTGCTTTTCTGAGAAGGCAACATTTAAGTAGTGATTAGAAGGGAGATAGGCATATGTAGAACTGATAGAATAGTGTTCTAGCAAGTTGGAAGAGTAGGTGAAAATTCCCTTAGAAGGAAGTATGGAGTATTTGAAGACAGAAAAGCTAGGGGTGTTGGTGCACACCTTTAGTCTCAGCACTCAGGAGACAGAGGTAGGACGGTTGTCATGAGTTCAAGGCTACCCTGAAACTACATATTGAATTCCAGGTAAGCCTGAGCTAGAGCAAAACCCCACCTCAAAAAAAAAAAAAAAAGCCAGTGAAGGGACTGAGGAGATGGCTCAGTGATTAAAGACACTTGCTTGCAAATCCTGCAAGCTGCGGTTAAATTCCCCAGTACCAAGTAAATCTAAGTGCACAAAATAACACATGCATCTGGAGTTCATTTACAGCTAGAGGCCATGGTGAACCCATGTCAGTCTGTGGCTTAGGTGGGTGTTGCAGCGTGCATCAACTCCCTGTTCGTCCATGGAGCTCGGTGAACAAAGCCTTGAAATAGCTGTGATCTGACGAGAAAAATGACTCTCAGGATGCAGATGCAGCAGGCAGATCATTTATTGTATAGATAAAGGTTGTTTATATAGAGGAAAAGGCAGAGGTAGGGGCATAGGCAGCAAGGGGATTGGTAGGGGCAGGGTCATCTGTGGACATCTCATGAGTGTATGGGGCCAGTAGCCTGTGGATGCCTAGTTTGCATACATAAGTTGGGGGGGGGCTTTCTACGTGACTCTAGACATGTATAGAATGGTGATGGCTGCAGAAGAACGGTAAATTTATTGTCCAGGTTTTTTATTACAGCTGGGGTGAGTTTAGGCCTTGAATTGCCTGCTTATCTCAGGGCTCTCTGTTCCCTGCCTGGAGGGAAGGAGGGTCTAGGATATGCTTGAGCTAATTGGGGTCTCACCTGCCTCAACTTTCTTTAACATAAGGAGACAGTGGGATACTTTCTGGTCTCAGCAAAAACCTACATCCTCCATGCCTCTTAGCAGGGTCCCACAAACCCATTGTTCTCTCTCTCTCTCTCTCTCTCTCTCTCTCTCTCTCTCTCTCTTTCTCTCTCTCTCTCTAACATATGTATATATTTAAAAAGAAATCCAGTGAAGTTCCTGTACAGTGAGCATGTTGGAAATACTGAAAGAAGGTTACTTGGAGAGGTAGCTATGGGCCACCTGTGTAGACTCGTAGAACAAAGAAATCATTATTTTAAAAATATTTTTCTTTATTTGGAAGGAGAGAAAGAGAGAGAGTAAGAGAAAGAGAGAGAGTGAAAGAGAGAGAGAGAGGAAACAGATGTGATAATGCCAGCACATTCTGCCATTGCAAACAAACTCCAGATGCATACTCCACTTTGTGCATTTGGCTTTATGTTAGCAACTGGGGAATAGTAAGTGCCTTTAACTGCTGAGCCATCTTTCCAGCCCCAGGCATCATTATTTTAACTACAGTAGAAATTAATTTATTATTTATTATAAATAAATTATTTTATTTATAATAAATTTAATTTAATTTATTTAGATTATACAGGAAAAGAGCATGATACGCTTTAGGTTTTTATAAGCTCTCTCATCTGCTGGGTAGATAATGGACTAGAAGGAGAAAAAGCAAAATAAAGACATCAGTTTAAGGGCACTGCAGTTTTTCAATGAAAAAGCAATTGACAGGGAGGCTACTAAAAATAGAATCTTGGTAATCCAGAATTGTGTATATTTGTTAACCTAGACTGTTCTCACTCTACGATGGAGATTGTGTTTGTATTTTTCAGAATGAAGCGAGAGAGCTGTGGCCCATCTAATCCTACCATCCGACTGTAGGCAGATAGCAGAGATCCTGGCAAGAGATGAGCCACCACAGCCATATCGTGAAAGATCCATATGGAATCCCACAGAGAATGATAGGATGAACAAGGGACCCACAGCCACAGCCATTCAATCAACACAGGATAAGCCAGGGTGACAGAAACCAACAATTTTTGACACAAAGACCCCTAAGCTCACAACATTAAAGCAGCCTTAACACTCACCCACCACGACTCAGGGAACTGAGCGGAAGAGGGGGCGGAAAGATTGTGAGAGCCGTGGTGGGCAGACTATCCAGAGGCATGGAACCCCTCAGAAACAACACACTTGGGCCAGGAGAACTGGGCTGAATACTAGACTATCCATGGTCCCCTGTCACAAGGACTGATCCAGCTGACCAACGGAGGAGGAGGATATCCAGCTAATTGGGGATGGGGAGAGGGGGGCATTGGGGAATTGGGGATAACAACTCATTGTTTGCCCACTAGATAATGTAACTCATTATGGACAATAAATATATATTAAAATGTTTTCATTTGGTTAAGCCATTCAAATAAAAGCTTTATCCTTTTAATTACAAAATGAGTGGACTGTATATTCTGAGAGTACCATGTATCAGAATTTTGGACCTGAGTTTTCTGTTGTTGATGGGAGTAGGTTTGAGTCAGCCAGGTTTGACATCTCAAGGGTCCCTATAAGGTAAGGTGAGTTTAAGAATTTAGTCCTACTTTGGTCTTAGGGAAGTATGAGATAGTTCTTGGACCACTGACTCTCAGATATCATTCAGAATTCTGTCGGGACAAATTGGATTGTTGATCTTTTCCTTCTCTCTCTGTAGACAAATTTGTGCTTAATGTACCTTCAGTTGAGGCCACTAGATAGCTTGATTGGACTTTTAGCTCTCTCTTGCTCTTTTGTTTGGCAGGTGAAGGGTTGCAGAGTAAACACAAGATCAAACAGGAAAGCACTTGAGATTGACTACATATCCTGTCATTGGCATTTTGACCACCAGACGTCAGAACCCTGTCTTAGGTTGATATGTAACCTCATGGGACTTACCCGTCTCTGACTACCGATTCAGCATAGTGCCACAGATAAGGGAAAAATCTCGTTCTTTCATAACATCAGTGCTTTATGGCAGCTAGCCAAATATGAGGAGACTGTCCTGCTTCTATGGCTGAAAAGGCTTGGATAACCATGGCTGAATTCCGTTTCTGTGACCTTTGCATTTTGCAAATACACCATAAGAAAACCAAGGACATAATTATTAGAATAGCTGCTAAGGCTCCTAGACCGGCCCATTCTTTTATATGATTCATGGCTTTAACTATTCGAGAAGATAGACCTTCTGCCAGGCTGGCATCAACACGGGTAGGATTTACAGAAATAATGGTTACTCTCAGTCGATCCATAAGACCTTCAAATTCACTTGTCCAATTCCCATTAAGATAACTCGAAAGCTGTTTGGACAGATTTGCAGCACACGAAAAGTTATCATATTGAATGCTAGTAACACAGAGTCCCGCATACTTCCATAGGCATCCCAATTGAGCTAATTGCCATAATGTATCCATCTGTTCTTGCACTAAATCAATTCTTTGATTAGTAACCAATAATCCTCCTTTTAATTGAGCATTTATACTTCTCTGTGTATCTAAAGCTTGTGCCACATTCATTGACAAATTATTGAGTGTTTGAGCAGTTTGAACAGAATGAGTCATAGCAATGGCAGAGGCTGCAGCAGTAGCTGCAACTAAAGACATAGCAGTAATTATTGCTGCACTAATACCAAAATCCCTTTTATGTCTAAACAGGGTCATAGCATGTGGGGAATCAACAGGTACAGGTATCCATCTAGGCATTCTAGCAACCATAGCAAATCTAAATTCGGAAGCATTCCAGCATAAAAACATGTATGATTATAGCAAATGTCAGGATCCTCATGGCTCACTATAAAGACAAAAGGTGGATAAACACACACCGGGGTAGGTTTATAATGGATTTTCTTAAAAGACTTTTGGATTGGGATAGGTGAGATGCCTCCCGCTTGATAATTCCAGCTTCCATAAAAATTACTGATCTCATGGGTACCTCCTAATA
>PVHP010029551.1:0-22299 GCA_004024765.1 Zapus hudsonius
GCAGGAAGCACAGAGGTTTCCTTCTAGCCCCTACCCCCCACCCCCACAATGCAGTCTCCCTACTATGAATATTTGGGGCCAGGGTACTGCAGAGTAATTGATGGGCCCATATTGACTCCTCATTTTCATACACAGTCCATAGCTTACATTGGGGTTCACTCAGTTCTGTGGGTACTGTGGGTTTGAATAAATGTATAATGACATATGCAATGATGTATTCATTATAATCTCCAACTGAATATTTTCACTACCCCCCAAATCTTGACTTTTCATTGAACGTTTGGTTTTATCTTTACAAAAGGAAACTGTTGCTAGTCCTGGGGCCTGGCGATGAAGATGGATGAGTCGAGCTCCATACAGACGTGGTATAGAAACCATTGGGATGATTGATTCTCAAGTCAGACACAAAGACTTTCAGAAGAAAATTCTTTTATATCCAAGGTACACATGAGAGACTATTGTAGGGCTATCCTGAAGGAAATTAGAAGGAATATTAATGCGCTCGTTACTCCTAAGATAATGCAAGCTCACATGCCCCCCAGCATCTGAACAGCTCGAGAACACAAAAGGGCGCATGGAAGTATGGGAAAATCCCAAGACAGATAGATGTCACTCACTGCTGAAAGCAACGGACCACAGAGAACATTTTAATATTTTATCAGACCGTCATTAAAACAAATACATTGCTTCTTTGAAGAACACCATGTATATTGAGGAGAAATTTCCACTGTCTTCCTCAAATTCGATCTCATTTCTTGATACTAGCTTCATATCACAGTTAGAGACAGCCTGAAGGAAAGGGACAGGAGGGTCGTGAGGAAGTAAGATGGACAGTGATGGCCCAAGGTTCTAGAAGGCACAAGAAGAAAAGGAAGTGCTCCTGTGTTCACCCAAGACACCTTCCAGGGGGACTCGAGGAAGAGTATGCAAACGCTGTTCCATACAATTTTGATGACTCCATGTCCAAATACCAAATGCCACCCCATCACCCCATGTCATAAAGCCACTAACGCTCAGCTCTTCTTGCTGACTAGATCCAGAATTCTGCAGACTTCTTCCTGAGGTTTTTTATTGTCCTTCCTTTCTATTAGCAGTATGGCCTTGTGTTTTTAAAAATATTCTCTTTCCCATTATTTTCATAATAGAGATTCCTTTACAAAACTTTAACACTATCATTATCTGATACAAAGAAAAAAATCCCATCTCAAAATGGAAAAACTGAAATATAAATAATCTTTCCCTGTTCACTGGGAGAAAACCAGAAGGCGAGTGTTCTTTTCCTATCTTCTGATCTTCCCAGCACATGAAGGCTGGAAAATGGAATCACTTAAACAACAACCCAGATTGTTTCTTCTCACAAAACAGAATAACAGTGGGAACATTTTTGTGACTCCAAGGAAGCAAGTGTTTCTAATTAGTGAACAAGATCAGCTGAGGTAACCGCTCTGGGAAGACAAGCAAGGCAGCAAACTGGCTGGGATTCTGCTTGAGAAGGCTGCCACCTGCTGAGGAATACTCGGTACTACAGCAAGGCCGAGACCAGCACCCAAGAGGTAGCTGCACCCAAGACTGAGGAGACCTTGAAATAGGAGTCATTTGGGCACAAGCCATCATCATTAAGGTAGAGCCCAGGGAGCAGGCAATACTAGCTGTAGAAGGCCACTGGCCCTAGGGATTGGTAAGGAATGAGAGTACATTGTGAGGGCCTTGGGCAAGTGAGCAGCAGTTAAGAACCATTGGTAAGAAGACTAGTTGAGTAAGGAATTCAGTGGAAGGGAAGAAGAAATGAAAGAAAATACTGGAGAGGAAATATGATCAAATTCCATTATGCTCAAGTGTATAACTTGTCAAAGAAATAAAATATTTCTTCTCAAAAAGAACTATTGGGACAGGAAAACAGCTCAATTCGAAATCTCTGGGCAAGTCTGGATGTGGTGGCTGACACCTGTAATCCTAGCTCTTAGGGGGGAAGGGAAAAGGATTGTCATGAGTTTAAGGCCAGCCTGGGCCATGTAGTAAGTTTCAGCCCATTCTGGGCTGTTGTAGTGAATGCTAGGCCAGTCTGGGCTACAGAGTGAGAACCTGTTTCAAAAGAATAGAAATAAAATAAAAATAGAAATCTCTACAGATGGCAAATCTGTTTGGAAATGGTGTTAAAAAAGAAAACCAGACTAAAGATTGACATAAGGGTTTGACAGATAAAACAGTTTCCCTAACACCCATCCTGGACATCTTTTCTCTACCTAGCATGAAAGACTGAAGCGGCTGGAGCTCCCCTTAAGATCTGTCAATGTTGGATCCCATCTCTGCCCCCGAGACAAGGAAGCCAGTGTTCTGTCCGCATACATCTGCCTCTGCCCCCAAAGAAGATTGTTACCGTATTTCTTCCCTGTTCGCTTGTTTCAAATACATTCACTGAGCCCCATCAATTATGTTACTAGCATTAACATTAAGGGAGGGCTAGAGAGATGGCTCAGCTTGCTTGCAAAGCCTGATAGCCCATGTCCAAATCAGCAGTACCTACATAAACACAAATGCACAAAGTTCTGTGTGTGCCTGGAGTTGGTTAGCAGTGGCAGGATGCCCTGGCATGCACATTCTCTCTCTCTCTCTCTCTCTCTCTCTCTCTCTCTCTCTCTCTCTCTCTCTCTCTCTCCTCTTCTCTCCTCTCCTCTCCTCTCCCTCTCTCCTTGCAAATAAAATATTTTAACATCTTTATTGTCAATAGTTAGATACATTGTATGAGCAAATCTTGTGGTAGTACCCCAATTCCCCTCCTCCCTGTCCCCAACCCACTGGGGGCCCTCCTCAGTAGGCATACTGGATCAGTCCATGGGGTAGGGGGGTTATGAATTGCACAAGAGGTAGACAGTTGTTTTTTTTTTTCTGGCCTTTGTGTGTTGTTGCTGAGGGGGACAATGACTCTGGAGATTTTCCCCACCATGGCTCTTACAATCTTTCTGCCCCCTCTTCTACTCAGTTCCCTGAGTCATGGTGGGTTAGTTTTAAGTCTTCTTTATTGATGAGATCTTAAGTGTCTCTTGACTTCTGCTTTGGGTTTTATTGAGTATTGTTGGTATCTGTCTCCATTGACCTTTCATGGGTTATCTGACTTGCTGTGGTTATTAGTCTCTTGTTTGTCTTGATTACTTTCTTGTAGGTTTCATTTGGGGCCTACATGATAGGTTAGGGTTGGTTCATCTCCTGCCCGGATGTCAGCCATTTTCCCATGTCTTATTGGTGGGATTGAGTTGTCCACAGCTCTCTCACTGCCTTCTGAAAAATACAAACAGAATCTCCATTGGAGAGTGAGATCAATATAGGTTAAATGAGACAAGCATTGCTAATTTGGCGAGATTCTGATGGGTATAGCCTCTCTGTAGATCTCTGGTAATGGGAGTTTTCCCTTGGAGCCTGGGTTCTTGGTCTCCATAAGATTTTGCCATGGATCCCAGTTCTAGTTAAAGGTTCCTTGTCACTGAGCTGATATCATAGCCAATCAGTAAGCCATTGATGACCCTCCTTGGTTTAGTGCCACCATTGCACAGATGAGCATTTCTTGACTTTCTGGCTTCTTCCATATAGACATGTGTTCAGCATTCTTGAGACAACTGTCTATATTTTATATCAGTGGTTTCTACTTTCTCTAAATATCATTGACCAATTTCCCCTGGGAGTTCATGTAATGCCTTCCAGCACTACACATGCTACCATCTGGGAGCTGGTTACCATTCTGTATCTAGAGGGGTCTCTCAGTGTTGTGTGATGACACTCTGGTATCTTCTACAATAGGGTTTACCTTTGGCCTGGGGCAGGTATTCAAGAGCTTTGACAGAAGCTGGTCTTGTTTTGGGGACCTCGCGGGTCTCTATGATCAACAGCTTAGTGTGGGAAGTAACCAATGACTGGGACAGGGAGTTACAGGCCTGAGCAATTTTTCTTGGAGTTTGGTTTCCTCCCATTCTATTCATGGCCCCTCTTAACAGGCAATGCCCACAGCTTCTTCGAGAGCTAACTGTATGAAAGTTAGGATTTTATGGTACCAATTCATTATTGGTTGAGTTTATTGTATAAATCTCCCCACCCTCCCATCCCCCCTCAATTCCTTCCATCCCCTTTGACATCTCAATTCACCTGTCTAGTTTGATTAGTGTTTAAGCTTAACCTGGTTAGGAACCATACATGTGGGAGAATATGCAGCGTTTATCTCTCTGTTCTTGTGTGATTTTGTTAACTATAATCTGCTCCAACTCTGGCCACTTTTCTTTAAATTTCATGAAGTCATTTTTCCTTTCAGCTGAGTAGAATTCCATCATCAATTTTGTTCCATTGGCTGTCTGTTTTTATGTCAGTATCATGCTATTTTTGTAACTATGGCTTTGTAGTATATCTTTATATCAGGAAAGGTGATACCACCTGAAGAGGTTTTGTTTATTTGTTTATTTTAATGAACAAATAATGAGTTGTTATCCCCATTTCCCCAATCCCCCTCTTCCCTATCCCCAATCAGCTGGATATCCTCCCCCATGGGCAGTCTGGATCAGTCCATGGGGGTAGGGGATTATGGATATCCTAGGAGCCAGCCCGGTTCCACCCACCTTAGTGTGATCTGAGGAGGTTTTTTAACTAAGGAAAGATTTGGCTATCCAACGATGCCTTTTGCCCTTCCAATTAAATTTGGAGATAATTTTTTCAATGTCTGTAAAGAATGAAGCTGCTAATTAGCATGGCATTGAATCTGTACATTGCTTTTGAAAGAATTGCCATTTTTACAATATTAAGTCTATCTATTCAGGAGCATGGAAGATTTTTTTCATCTTATCACATCCTCCTCTATTTCCTTCTTGAGCATTTTAATGTTTTCATTATACAAGTCTTTCATATCCTTGGTTAGTGATATTTCAAAGTATTTGCTTTTTTGAGGTTATTAAAAATGGAAAGTCTCACTGATTTCTTTTTCTGAATGCATGCCATTTGCATACAGGAAGGCTACTGGGTTTTGTGTGTTTACTTTGTATCCTGCCACTTTGCTGAAGGAATTTATCACCTTCAGGAGTTAACTGATACTATTCTTTGGGTCTGTTACATATAGGATAATGTCATCTGCAAAAAAGGATAGTTTCACTTCTACCTTTCCAATTTATATCCCTTTTATGCCTTTCTCCTGTCTTATTGCTTGGGCTAGAACTTCAAGCACTATGTTGAAAGGCAGGAGTGAGAATGGACACCCCTGCCTTGTTCCTGATTCTAGTGGGAACTCCTTGAGTCTCTCCCCAATGAGTATGATTTGGGATTTAGGAGATTTTTATATTGCCTTTGTTATGTTGAGGTTTAAGCCTTCTATGCCCAGCCTCTCCAGCATTTTGATCATGAAGTAGTGTTGAATTTTGTCGAAGGCCTTCTCTGAATCAGTTGAGAAGACCACGTGGTTCTTGCGGTTGAGTTTTGTTGGACATTAACTATTGGCTCTGCTAGTGAGGGCACGGAGAGCGAACGGTGTATGAGGAGGTGAAACCCCTGTGATCCGGTAGGCATTTCCCAGCTCCACCCACCCTAACTCCCACCCCCATGGGCTGGCCACTGAAACCAGCATCCCCATCCCAGCAGGACTGGCATTGAATTTCAGCAAAACTTCCTTGTACCCATCCCCACAGACGGACAGACCGTGGCTAGCATCACTTATTTCCCGCCACTCAGGACCCCCAATGAGGTGTTCCCAGGTTGTCCCCACCTGTCCCACCCACCTATCCCTGTGCAGGCTGCCAACTCCCCACCCCCATCAACCAATCACCTTGTCCCTTCCCATTTTCCCATGCCCTGGACCCCCTTTTTCCCTATATAGTGTAGGTCCCCCAATAGAATAAAGAACCACATGGATTAACAATACACATCTGCTCGCCTCTGTGCCCTGCCGGATCCCCCCTCCTGATCCCCCCAGCTCTGTGGACCCCAGCCCTGAGACAGCGGACCCCAGACAGCTCACCTGGCTCCCGGCTCCCAGCTCCTGCTTCTCTCTGCGTTTTCCCTCCACCGAAGGCCCAAGGCGCCTGTGGAGGAAAGAACCACAGAGTTTATTAATGTGGTGGATTACATTAATCAACTTCTATATGTTGAATTAGCCCTGCATACTTGGGATAAATCCTACCTGATCAAGGTAGATAATAATTTTGATGTGTTGTATTCAGTTTGCGAGGATTTTGTTCATTTTTGCATCTAAATTCATCAGGGATATGGGTCTGTAGTTTTTTCTTTCTTCTTGTGTCTTTGTCTGGTTTTGATATTAAAGTGGTGTAAACTTCATAGAAGGAGTTTGGAAGCATTCCCTCTTTTCTTATTACATGAAAAACTTCAGAAAGAGTGGTATCAGTTCTATGATGAAGGTTTGGTAGAACTTGGCTGAGAATCCATCAGGTCCTAGACTTTTCCTTTTGGGGAGGTTTTTTTATTACATTTTCAATCTCAGTGGATGTGATAGATTTTTTTTAGGAGCTTTATCTACTTCAGGTTAAGTTTTGGTAGGTGGTAGGTGTCCAGAAATTTATCCATTTCCTGCAGGTTCTCCAATTTTGTGGAGTAGAGGGTTTGGAAGTATGATCTGATGATTCTTCCAATTTTATTGGGTTTGTTGTGACCTCTCCTTTTTCAGTTTGATATTGTTGATTTAGGCTTTTGTTGTTGCTGCTGCTATTTAATTAGATTGGCCTAGGGTTAAATGACTCCTAGGCTATCCATGGTCCCCTGCCCCAAGGACTGATCCAGACTGCCCACAAAAGAGGATATCCAGTTGAGTAGGGATGGGGAAGAGAGGCACTGGGGAACTGGGGATAAGAACTCATTGTTTTCCCATTAAATAATGTAAGTCTTTATGGACAATAAATAAAAATATATATTTATTAAAACATTAAGGGTGTGGTGAAAAGACAGATTTAATCCCTGGTGCTTATGGGCTAGCAGAAATCGAAGATAGTATTCAAATAACCACACATATGCTAGTGTAACAGTAGCAAGGCCTGAACATTCAGGGTCATGAAGGACAACTGAGCTAGTCTGAGGAATTGCCAAGTGTTTTTTCCTCATTCTCAGTGAGGAAAAAACACTTGGCAATACATGTTGACTATTGGCTGTAGTAGAAAAATGCATTTGGAATCTTGGGCCTGGTTATATCTTTTACAGCTATGTTTCTTGGAGAAAGTCACTTGTATTTTAGGTCTCTTTGCTCACATACAAAATAGAAAAGGCAGTAGGAATTAAATTAGAAAATTCATGTAAATCACTATTGTAGTCAGTTTCTCATTGCTAGCACAAAGCACCCAACAAAAAGCAGCCAATGGGAGGAAAGGGTTTATTTTGACTTACAGACTCATGGGGAAACTCCATGGTGTTTCAGACTCATGGAAGAAACATGGCATGAGAGGAGGATGGACATCACTTCCTGGCCAACATCAGGTGGACGGACAACAACAACGATAGAGTTGTATAGTCAGAATAAGAATAATGAAAATAAGTTGTGCTACCCAATGATGCCTGATGGCTAGCACCTCATACTCACAGTTTTCTTTCTCAAATCCCAATGAAGAACTGCCATGAACTAGGATGTTTTTCTCTTACTTGCTATTTATGATAGTGAGCAATCCACATGGGAGAGAACAAATCATTTACTGAGTTTCTAATGATTCAGCTTATTTGAATAGTTGGGCATTGCAGGCAAGTTTCTGGTTTGTCCTGGAGCATTTGAGATGCTTTGAGTCTCTATAAAATGACTTGTATGCATGTGAAGAAAGCCCATATATCTAAAGAAAAGATTAGAAGAAATGAACTAAAAATATATAAATTATTTGGTTTCCTATTTCTTATATTTTTCTACACTTTTTTTCATTGTCCTTAATTTATGAATTTGACAAAAAGGGGTAAAACTTTTTCCCCATGGAAAGTATGTATAATAGAGAAAAAGCATGAGACCTCTCAAGGTTGGGAGAAAGGTTATTCACTGCCCACAACTATCAGCAATTACTCTTTATACTCAGTGTATGTAACAATTTCTTCTGAACTGAAACAGTCCCTCCAGGAAGGAAGAAGGTTCATAAGACTCAGGAAGCTAGGGAAACTTACAAGATTCAGGAAGAACAGAAAATGACAAGGTTTACAAGCCCCTCACCAAGGTTGTGCACACACGGTTGTGCTGGGAAGACAGGGCTCCAGGAGAGCTGTTCAGAAGTTGGACAGAGAACTCTAGTGGTACAGCTTTCTTGAGTCATGACTCACAGTGGCCTTCTCGGTGATGCAGCTGCCTTTTAGTTACCCATGCTGTGGCAGAACTGTCCCAGGCAGTGGAAAATCCTGAACTAACTGGTAGGACAAGGGAGAGCCCTCAAGCTTAAAGTCGCCGCCTGTGTGGGCACAGAACCAGGAAGCAGATAAGGACTCCCCTCCTTATTAGCGGTTAAACTGCTGCCCGAGAGTTACTGGAAACTTATGATCCTATATGGTAAACTGTGTAGCTGCTTGCTTAACACCACGTATATGCATTTGTATTTCCTGCTTGCGTGCTTCCAGTATAGAGAAAAGGCATAAAAGACTCAATAAGCCTAAGCTTGGGGCCATCGCCTTTACAGAGAGATCCAGACTACTGTACTATCTTTCATAATTGAAAGACAACCTTTTTATGATTAAAAACAAGCTGTAGGAATTCATGACCACTGAATCAATTCTACAGAAGATAGCTAAAGGAGTCCTTCAGGCTGAAGAGACAGATAAGCATGTCCACTAGGCTGCCAAAACAAACCATGCCAAAGCAGTAAACAAGAAGAAATAGGACCAACACTACAAAATCAACAAAGTGACACAAACCAATACACATCTTCCAATACTAACTCTGAATACTAATGGTCTCAATTCACCAATCAAAAGACACAACTAGAATAGCAAATTTGATTAAATAAACAGGATTCATTTATTTGTTGAAATGTACCTCACTGTCAAAGACTAATGCAACCATAGAGTGAAAGGATGGAAGAGTTTCCAAGAAAATAGATCTAGCAAACAAGTAGGCGGCACTATTCTAATACCTGGAAAAATAGACTTAAAGCAAAATTAATAAAAAGAGATGATGAGATCACTTCATGCTCCATTGAGAGATCATTATAATTTTAAACATATATGCAAAGGTTGTACCAACTTTATTGAACAAATACTAGCTGTAAATACATAAAAAAGTCCCAACACAATAACAGTTATTTCAATATCCCACTCCCATTAATAGGTCACCTGTACAAAATAATAATTATCTGAGTTACATGATGTCATCAATGAAATAGAGTCAACAAACATCTACAGAATATTCCATCCAAACAATATAGAATATACATTCTTCTCAGAACTCATAGAACTTGCTCTAAAATTAACAATATAATGGAACACAAAACAAATATTAGCAAATAGAGGAAAATTTAAATGATACCTTGTATTCTATCTTCCCACAGGGGATACAACTAGAAATAAACTATAGAACATACACTAATTCATGGAAATTAAACAAAACTACTGAATGATGAATGGGTCACCTAGGAAATCAAAAAGTTCCTACAATGAAATGAAAATCTACACTTGATCTTAGCCAAAAGGCCAAGAAGTGATGAAATGAAAATCTATAGGATAAAAAGAAAGTAGTCTCACATAGGAATTGTATAGTTATACCCAGTAGCCATAGATTGTTACTAGAAAAATTTTAATGCCAGGGATGGAATACCTTCCAGCAAGTTGTTGATCAAGGAGGTTCCTGAGGCCCCCAAAGCATTACAGGCTATTGCCAAGGCTCTTGTTTGTCCACCATAATTAGATGGTAACATTCTATTGCTGAAGAGCAAGTATACTTGGGCTGAAGGTCACTGAGAAATAAAGGTGGAGCTGAGCTGAAAACCCTCTCTATGTTAACCAGTGGACAGAAAGTCAGAAAAAGCTATGGCTGCATTTAGCTCTATGGTAGAAAGAAGTCATCATTGGTGATAAACAGAAGTGGACCTTGCAAGTCTTAAGAATGGCCAGCCAGGCCAAATGTGCCAACTGGGACAATCGTGGCACATCTATTGTGGGGGAAACCAACTTCTCTCTGATTGGACTGGAGGCATGCTCCATGGGAGGGAACTAAAGACCTAGTCAAAAGCCTACAGTGGGGGAGGTCATGGGCCCTAAGGGTGTAATGCCTGCTGTCAGACTAAATACATACACTGTGCCTACAAAACTGCTTTATAAGCACTTTTTAAAATTACATATATATATATACATATATATATATAATATGTGTACATATGTGTGTGTATGTGTTGCCATTTTCACTTTTGGTTAAAGAAGCTTTTCTTTTTAGATGGTGGTGACCACTGGGATAACACAAAAGCCACCATAGTGCTGAGAAGAAATGACAGTGGAGTATTCAGCACAGGTACATCTCTATCACACTTCCCGAGGCTCAGGATCTATTGTGGAAGAGGTGGCAGAAAGATTGTAAGAGCCAAAGGAAGGGTAGGACTGGTTACAACGCAAACTTCCAGACACAAAATGGCCTTGATATTCATGACTTGTCAGTGCCTGTTAAGACCTACACAAAACCTTCATAATGGGAAGAAAAGATGATGATACCAAACCAGAATAGAGACTAATTGAGAGACAGAGAAGTAATGAGGGAGGGTGGGAGGAAATTATAAAGGTTTATTGTCTATAATTATGGAAGCTATCAATAATGAAAAAAAATCTAGAGGAATCTCAAAGAAGTAATAATGCAATCCTTAGAAAAACAGAAACCAGCTAAGCCCAAAATTACTAGGTGGAAAGAAATAACTAAGATCAGGACAAAGATCAGTGAAATTAAAACACAAAATACAAAGAATTAATAAAAACAGAGTTGGTTCTTTGGAAAGATAAACAAGATTGGAAAACAACCAAAATAACCAAAAGAGATAAGATCTCAATTAATTGAAATTAGTGATGAAAGGGAGACACAATCAGATACCAATGAATTTCAGAACATCATTAGTACATATTTTAAAAATTTTAAACAATTAGAAAAAAATAAATGGATGAATTTCTAGATGTATAATAACCCACCCAAATTAAACAAAAATGAGATAAATAATTTAAACATATAAAAAAACTCCCCCATAAAAGAAGTTCAGTCCTAGATGAAGTCATTGCTGAATTCTTTCTTAAAATTTTATTTCATTTATATTATAACGGGTTATACACTATTGTCCCCTCACCCCAACTCCTAATACCATGAAGTGCTCCTCTGTGAAGTCATGATAGTCACTGTGAGTCCATGAAGGCCTCAGTCAGTTCCTGTAGGGTATCAGGGAACTGCATCTCAGGATATTATTACCCACCCGGTGGCTCTTACAATCTTTCCACCCCTGAGCCATGGCAGACCTATTGGCAATCTGTTTTAGTGTTCTTTGTAGCCTCCTGATTTCTGCTTGCATAGGTTTTAATTGTTCAAGAACTATGTTGAAAAGCAATGGTGAGAGTGGGCACCCCTGTCTTGTCCCAGACCTTAATGGGAACGCTTCAAGTTTTCCCCCATTTAGTATGATATGGACCTTAGGTGAATTATAAATATCCTTTATTATGTTGATATATGCTCCCTCAATCCCTAGTCTTGCCAGTATTTTAATCAGAAAGAGGGTTGTGTTTGGTCAAAGGCCTTTTCCATGTCTATTAACATAATCATGTGATTCTTGTGTTTTAAATTTATGTGGTGAATTACATTTATCCAGTTCCATATGTTGAACCATCCCTGCATCCCTAGGATGAAACCTACTTGATTGTGGTGGATGATGCTTTTGATGTGTTCTTAAATTCAGTTCATGAGAATTTTATTAAGAATTTTTGCATCTAAGGTCATTAGGGATATTGGTCTATAATTTTCTATTTCTGTTTGGTCTTTGTCTAGTTTAGGTATTAGAGTAATTCTGTCTTCATAGAAGGAGTTTGGAAGTATTCCCTCTTTATCAGTTCTGTGAAATAATTTGAGAAGTGGTTTTAGTTCTTGAATGAAGGTGTGGTAGAACTCAGCAGTGAATCTGTCTGTGCCTAGACTTTTTGTTGGGAGTTTTTTCATTATTTTCTCAATTTTGTTTAAAGTAATGGGTTTGTTTAAGAACTCTTTATGTTCTGGATTTAGTTTTGGAAGGTGATATGAGTCAAGGAATTTATCCATTTCTTCCAGGTTTTCTAATTTTGTGGAATACAGGTCTTTGAAATATGTCATGACGATTCTTCCAATTTCATTGGTGTCAGTCGTGACGTCTCCATTTTCAGTTCTAATCTTGTTGATTTGAGTCTTCACTTTTTTTCCTTTTGATCAGTTTGGCCAATCAATCTTGTTAAACCAGCTCTTCGTTTCATCTGTTTTGCATCAGGGTCTGCCCATCTTAAGATCAGTTTTATTACTGAGGATGCAGAAATAGAAGCTTTTGTACAGTCTGAGTTGGGTGGCTTGGTCTAAATTGGTCTAGGTGAGAATGATGACCAACCAGCCCAGGGGCACAATTTCTAGGCTAGGCTGACTCACAATGGTGGAGCCCTGCTTGCAGCTGGACTTCAGCTGGACCAGCTCCACCCAGGCTGAAGGCCAGGAATGAAGTCCAACCTTGGCAATGCAGAAGAGGTTTTCATGAAATCTAACATTCAGCATTCTTTCATCATAAAAATCCTGAAGAAATTGGAGAAAACCGTCTCCATGGTGAAATGTCTATTATGAGGGAAACCGACTGCTCTCTGGTTAGGTTTGAGGCCTGTTCCATGGGAGGGAATTCATGCCTGGTTCTGAAAACCTTTTCAAAAGCCTACGGTTGGAAATGTCATAAGCCCTGGGGGAAAACTACTAGTGTTATATGGCTAAATGGATATATTGTTCCCACCAAACTGCCCTCTAAATACTTATGTTTATACCCACATATGAATACTGCTCTCACTTTTGGTTAGATAAGTTTCTCTTTCAAATGATGGTGAACCTTGGGTGGCTTGAAACTTATCAGTGTGCTGAGAAGTGATAGTGGAATGTTCCACACTGAGATGTCTCAGTCCCACCTTCCAAGGCTCAGGGACCATTGAGGAAATGGTGGCAGAAAGAATGTAAGAGCCAAAGGAAGGAGAGGAGTGCTTACAAAACTGTCTTTCCAGACACAAAGTGGTCATGGCATTCATGAACTCAGAGAGGATGCATAATTAGAGGGAAAAAATAACATCAAAATAAAAGAAAGTCTAGTTGGAAAGAAGAAGGGATTCAGTGGAGGAGCTATAAGTGGGTAAAGGGAGGGTGGTGGGCGGGAATTAGGATCATAATATATTGTCTATATGCATGGAGGTTGTCAGTAAAATCTTTTATTTAATATTTTTTATTTATTTGAGAGAAAGAGAGAGATGAAAAGACAGACAGAGAGAGAGAGAGAGAGAGAGAGAGAGAGAGAGAGAGAACAAGCACTCCAAAGCCTCGAGTCACTGCAAATGAACTCCAGGTGCATGTGTCACTTTGTGCAGCTGGCTTTACATGAGTACTGGGGGATCGAACTAGGGCAATCAGACTTTACAAGCAAGTGCTTCCAACCACCACTGAGTCATCTCTTCAGCCCCAACAGCTTTAAAAAAAAAGAGAGAAGGCCTGCCATGGTTCAGAGAATATTGTAGAAGAGGGGAGAGAAATATTTAAGAGCCACAGAGTTGGTAGGAATATCCTGAGGCATGCCCCCCCACTATACAACAGGAAGTGACCAAGGCCTTCATGACCCCACAGTAACTACTGTAACCCCACTGAGGAGGGCTCTAGGTAAGCGGGAGCAAGGGCAAGGGGATAAAAGAGTATAGCCTGTTAATATATATATATATATATATATATATATATATATATATATATATATACACACACACATATATAATTTTAAAAGAAGGTTAAAGAGAGCTCTCTGCTTCTGTTTCTCAATTCAAAGTGTATTAAAGGACTCATTATGCCATAGGTGATATTTGGGGAACACCATGTTCTGAGCACTGGAAGTTCACAAAATCACATTCTGTAATGGATGGTTCAAAGCCTGCTTTGGCCTTGCCTCAACTCATTTTATCAGTTTATTTTTTAAAAAGCAAAATAATTCCTACTTAATTGAAATGTGGCTGGTACACATTTCAATAAATGTTAACTGACTTTTTGTGTGAATACTATCAGTAAATGACTAATCCCTTTACAGAGTTAGATATGGCCACTAAAATGATGTCTTAGAACACATAATGTTACATCTCAAATAGAAAACCATTCCATTATAATGATGTATTTAAACTACTTTAGGGCTGGAGAGATTTCTCAGTGGTTACAGCACTTGCTTGCAAAGCCTAATGACCCAGGTTCAATTTCCCAGTACCCACATAAAGCCAGATGCACAAAGTGGTGCATGTATCTGGAGTTTGTTTGTAGTGACTAGAGGCCCTAGCACACCTATTCTCTCTCTCTCTCTCTCTCTCTCTCTCTCTCTCTCTCTCTCTCTCTGTGTGTGTGTGTCTCTCTCTCAAATAAATTAAATAAAAATTTAAACTATTTAGAAGCTTATCTAGTAAAAAAATAAACAGGAAAAATTTACCATATTGTTACTAAATTATTGTAGAACTTTTTAAAAAAATATACTTCTATTTTTCTATATTTAAGGGACATTATTTATTTGCCTCAAGAAAAAAAACAGTTATCTGTCTACTTTTGTTGAACAATCTTCCTTCATCTATAATTTTATATTTTTGAGGCCCTGCTTTCATTTGAAGCATTGTGGAAGCCATGCTAAAATTAAAACTAGATAATAGCTGGAGAGATGGCTCAAGGATTAAGGTGCTTGCCTGCAAAGGCTAATGATACAGGTTCGATTCTGCACGTAAAGCTGGATGCACACTTCTCCTTCTCCTTCTCCTTCTTCTTCTTTCTTCTTCTTTTGTTTGTTGTTTGGTGTTTCTTTTTTGTTGTTTTTGGCTTTGTTGTTCTGGATTTCAAGTCTCTCTCTCTCTCTCTCTCTCTCTCTCTCTCTCTCTCTCTCTCTCTCTCTCTCTCTCTCTGTGTGTGTAATTCAGGTTAGTCTCAAACTCATAACACTCCAGGTTCCACCTCCTAAATACTAAAATTATAAGCATGTAAAAAAGCGTTTGAACTCATTTTTGCCAGTAAATATGGCCATTTTCTAGTATTAAATACTCCATACTATTTACAATGATTACATATTATGTATCATAGGAATATTATATGAAGATGTCATAATTTTCTAAACCTAGTATTGGACATAAAACAATTGGGGTGGGCTCTGTTTTGCTTTTGACTATAGCAAACCATACTTTAAGAAATATGTAGGATAAACCAGACATGGTGGTACATGCCTGGAATCTCAGCACTTTGGGAGGTAGAAGAAGGTGAATCAGGAGGTCAAGGCCATCCTTAGCTACACAGTGAGATCCTATAAATAAATAAATAAATAAATAAATAAATAAATAAATAAATAAATAAATAAATAAATAGACTATCTGATAGTTTCATGTATATAGGACTATTCCAAGAATGTGTTTGCAGAAATGAAGAAGCCATGCATTCTCTCTGGATCCATGTCAGTCTTGAAATGTTCAAGAGTTTCTAGGACTACTTCTTGGTATTGAATGTTTTCTTCAGCTCTTCTGTTCACCTGGTAAAGACTTTATCCATACTTACTTTTCAATTAACTAAGCAGTAAACATTATCTTCCAGAAAAAAAAAAAACTCTCTAAAATAAATCCTCTTAGATGAAGTAAATATGTTGCTGACTAGTTTTATAAATCTGGTGGTCATAATTTTTAGGTTAGAATGAAAAAATACAATGCTAGCCTATAAATTTTTTTCTTGCCAGTGAAATTGAAACAAGGAGGTTCTATGATTTCTGAAGCACATTTATAAACCCCTCTTAAGATTAGAATTAATTTATAACTGAATGTTTTGTACAATACAGCTGTGTGTCCATCTGGTCCTGGTGCTTTATCACCTGATATGTCTTGTAGAGGACTTTTTAAACATTTTTTTCATCCACAGAGCTTATTTCATTTCCTTTTGTGTCTGGCTTCAATAACTCCAAAACTCTATTTCATTCTAATAGGAAACACACAAAATAAACCCCATAATCCTACATATCATCTTCTAGGAATTATATTTATAAGGCCTATAAATCAATGAGAAAACTTTCTAAAGGAATTTTCTTAAATTCTATATAGAAATTATTTATCCCATCTATAAACTGAACTTTCACAGATACTTAAAATCATCTTTTGTTGCAAGCAGGGATATCTTTTTGAATCATAGATCTGTCTACAAAAAATTTGTCAATATCCTCCAAAATTTCTTCTCAAAGAAGAGACCATTTCTAGGCAGTTGCTCTTATCTTTCAAAGATCAGTATGAATAGGTTAATCTAATAAGCACTTGGCAGGCCTTCTTTTAATGTCTTGTGTAAGTGCAAATGAGTAGACCCCCCCCCCAGCCCGTCAGCCACTATGGGTGTAAATTAGCATGCTTGTGAAATGAAATAACCTGGGTGCTGAGCCTGTTTCCAAGAAAACAGCCCTAATGGCCTTGGAGATACAGAAGGTCCAAGTGTAAGAGGGAAAATTGGGGATCTGCTTAGCCACCCTCCCATTCACATGTCCAACAGTAAAACCAAGTGCTACATGACTTGTTTTATGAGCATCTATCTATGCACTTCAGATAGGGTGCCAAAGAAATGATCCACCCAAGTCTAACTTGATGAACCACTGAGTTTAATGGAATGGCTTCCAAGAGCAGGGGTGCTTCCAGGCAGCTGCATCACCAAAAAGTCACCCCAGCACAGGTGACTCATGAAAGCTACTCCCTGGAGTTCCTTGGACAAGCACCTCCACCAAATAGTCTCTCTCCATCACAAAATGTTTACTCCTTACATAACCTGAGGTAGGAGGGACCTTGGGAATCTGGTAACTTTCAGAACTTCCTGAGTTATCCAGGCCTTATGAACTTCCTGAGCCTGGTTAAGTTTTGCTCATTTCCTGGGTCTTATGCACCTCTCTTCCTCCCTGAATGTTTCAATTTGGAGGAAATAGCCACACAACACCAAGTCACCATTTTGTCCTGGTACCTAGGAAATGAAATGATTAGAGTGATCTCCACATAAAAACAGGTAAATTTGAGGCTGGGTATAGTGGTGCATACCTTGAATTCCAGCACTTGGAAGGTAAGTGGTAGGAGGATCCTTGTGAGTTCAAGGCCACCTGGAAGTACAGAGTGAGTTCCAAGTCAGCCTGGGCTTGAGTGAGACCCTAGCTCAAAAACAAACAAAAAAAAAATGGTGCGTTAACCTGAGTTAAAGGGAGATAAAGATAAGAAGTGCTTCCTATAGTTGTCAGGTATGACATTGCTCATTGTATATGCTTCCTATAGCTGTCAGGTACGACATAGCTCATCCTATATGCTTCCTATAGCTGTCAGGTACGACATAGCTCATCCTATATGCTTCCTATAGCTGTCAGGTATGGCATTGCTCATCCTAAAGTGAACATTTGCTACCAATGGGAATACACCTCTTAATCCCTAAGGAAAAGAAGTTTGGAGAAGCTAAATTAATATTCAAAATGTTCTCTTCAACTCAAGGCCTGCCTAAGATATCACAAGTAACATTTCATTGACTATCAGTATTAAGAGCGTATGACTTAAGTGGTAATACTAAATGATGTGTCTCTAGATTTTTCTTCTGAATAAAATGCTCAATCTTACTTATTTGTACATTCTTGGGACAATGCGGGACCCACAATGAATTCATCTGAAGCTGTAACTATGCCAAGAACTGAGAAGTCCTCCAAAGAAAATTTTGAATATCTTTCAATTTTGTCAGTAACTAAACAGAGATACCCTGTTGGGAGAGGAGAACACTTTATCCTAAAGCCATAGGCTCTTGCTGGTAACACAGTGCCAGAACCCAGTGAGCTGTTGGTCTGGGAGGCCCCCAAAGCAACACAGGCCATTGCCAAAGCACTTTATGACCCACCCGGTCTAAATGTAAGACTCTATGCTGAAGACACCACAGGCTGTGGTTATAGAACATGGAGAGAGATCATGCTGGAAGGAGATAGAAGCCCACTCCCTGCTGGCTAGCCCTCAGTGCTGGAAAGTGCTGTGTGAGCTACTGGAGGATGAGGGTCACCAACAGTGTGAACAAGCAGGAGTTCTTGCAAGCTACAGAATCAGCCAGCCCAGCAAGATGGATACAACTGTGCAATAGTGGCACACAGGCTATGGGGGTAATCAACTGTTCTCTGATTGGACATGAGACCCACTCAGTGAGAGGGAACTCAGAAGCCTTGGTCATAGTGCCTAGAGGTAAGCTTCCACTGTTCGTTGGCTAAAAGGAGAGGGTGTGCCATCAAAAAGTCTTCAAAATGTCTATGTTTGTCACCTTTGGTCCATGCTGCTCTCACTCATGGCTGGAGAGCCTGCTTTTTACAGATGGTAGAGAATACTGGAGAAACCCAAAACCCATCAGTATGACAAAAAAAAGAGAGCCAACTGCTTACCATGAAACAAGTCATCTCTATCACATTTGCCAGAGCCCAAACATTGCAGAGGAAGTGGCAGGTGAAATATGAGTGCAGATCTCATAGCTAGCCTGAGGACCTCCTCCAAGGAGATGATCTGAGGAGACTCAAAACTCATCAAAGCAGAAAATCAGAGATTACTGAGAGTTCAACCCTGAGGTAGACTTATAGCACACCCTCCAAGGCTCAGGGAACATTGTGGAAGAGAGGGAGGAAAGATTATAAGAGCTGCAAGGTAGGAAGGTGTATCCTGAGACATTGTCCCCAGCACAGAGACAGACTGGTGAATTCAGGGCCACACAGTGAATACTGATAACTCCACTAAGGAAGACCCTCTGTGGAATTGGGGTCAGGGAGAGAGAAAATAAGAGTATAACCTGGTGGGAATATGACCAATATGCAATTTTTAAAATAAATAAATGAATGCATTTTTAAAAAATTACATTCACAGATGTTCAGAGTTTAAAACTCTTTGGAAGCAAGCTTGCTAAGGTGACCTGTGTGACTTTGTAACCCAAAATTAGTTTAATCTGATGATATTAAAGGTCAAAGGCAAACCATCCAGCCTGGTCAGTGCAGACAATCGTGATGACGTCATAGAGTCTATCAACGGGTACTACAATATTCACACAGACATTATCAGATGCAGTGGAGAATGTGGAATGCTACCTGCAACAGTGACATCTAGTGGCTGCTAAGTCCTGTTGCATCTTAACTGCAGGAAATAAAGGTGAAAATCCAAAGCAATAAATATTGGGGGAAATATAAAGAAAGAGTTGTGGAAAAGGACCTTAGAAACGTCAAGCGTTAAAGACCTCCACTTTCACACTGTGCAGATCACAGGGTCAGAAGCCACGAGGAAGACACACTGCAGAGAAGAAGGGTGTGGTATTCCCCAAGCTGTGATCTCCCTGAGAGTTGTTCCCTGCTCTTCTCTCTAGTGGAATTCACACACTCACCGGACAAATGTGTATCAAGCCAGACAGCCCCACATCCCTACATCATGACTTTAATAATGTCATGGACAATTATTACTCTACAACTAGGACAATAAAAAATAATGCCATCTCAAACACCAAAATAAAATACAATGTCATCTCTGTAGAAGGTTGAAGATAAAAGTCTTCCATGACTCACATAAGCTCTACCTACTGTAGAATTCTGAAGAAGCAGGAACAATGGAAATGCAGGCAAATTACCCAGGAGAAGAAAATGTGAGGAGAGGCCAAAAAGTGTGGAAGAAAGATAGGGAAATTAACTGTGGGGGGAAGTACAGGGCTACCATGGGGTGTTAGAAGTTAGAGTAGGAAATTACCATGTGCTGATCCAGCTCTGAGAGCTGACTTGGGGACCAAGGTGAGTCCCACATCATCTCCAACCCAAGAATATTTGCAGCCCAAGGGTTGAAAACATTACGTCCCTGAGGACAGCTTGAAGGGAAACCATTCTGTCTGGTGTACACCCTACTCAGACCCCCTGAACTCTTAACACTTCCACAGAGATCACTAACTCAAGGTATAAAACTGGCTCTTGCAGGAACTGCTCATTGGAAGCCTCACCCAGGAGAGGACCTCTGCCTAGGACCTTCCATCGATGAGGCCAGCTGACTGTCATGGGGCTTCCGCAGGCATTCCTGCTGCTTGTTATAAGTACTGATATGATGTTCTGTTATTCATCTGCTGCTTGCCATCTCTTTTCTTTTTTCTTGCTATAACCCTACTGAACCCATTCATTCAAAACAGAAAGCATAGCTATCATGGATCATTTCCTAAACAAAACACTCGGGCTTGTTGTTTGATGAGAGAAAAAAATTCCAGGGCTGAGAAGACTCAAGAGTTAAGAGAGCTTTCACTTGAGCAAGAAGGCCTGTCACTGGGGATCACCAAATTCACTCCTTAGAAGCTGGGTGTGGCCACACACATTTCTAACCCACCAGGGGTAGAGACCATGGAATTACTGAGGCTCACTGACAGACAGCAGCTCCAGATTGAGGGAGACCCCCTCTCAAGGAAATACGCAGGTAAGCAATAAGGTAGACACTCGATGTTCTCCTATGGCCTCCCCACACACAAGCACGGGCATGCACATCTGCATTAAACACATAAATCTCTCTTGGTGGTACAGGCCTACAATCCCAGCAGTTCAATCCCATCTACTCAGGAGGCTGAGGCAGGAGAATCACAAACTCAAGACATGCACGGGCTTTAGAATGAGCTCAAGACTGTCCTCAGCAATTTAGGGAGACCCTGTCTCAAAATAAGTAGAGAAGAGAGCTGGGAAGCACTTACCTAGCATTCAGGAAGTACCAGGTTCACACACACACACACACTCACACACATACACACTCACACACACACAGTCAAAAAGGAAGTAAGTGATTTTCTAGCTACAAAAATAGTCTCAATTCCCCTAATTAAAATATCAAACTTGTCTCACAAATCTGGATCTTTCTTTTCAAACTCTGTAAGTTTACCCTCGTGTCCTGTTTTCCTTATTTGTCTACGATGCTAATGGGCCTGGACAGAGAAGACTTCTGTAAGCTGGAAGGGACTGGGCACTTTGTTTTAATATATTTACCTTAAAGCTTTGGCCATCTGAAGAAAAAAAAAATTTTCCTTTGTGTTTTCTCAGAAAGATCAAAATCAGTCCTGCTCAAGTTCAAGTCAGTTTTCTCATCATCTGCTCGACAAGCCCCCACCATGTTCCTACCCCCATGTGTCCGACCTCCCAGAAATATAAGCTAAAAACCCAGGAATCATTCTAAGACCTCATTCATGGCTTACATCCAACTTGGGTCACTAAATTTGTTTATCTTAAATTGTAGATGGATAATCTTATCATCGTGTTTTATATGGTTTAATATAGAAATGTTTCTTAGAGTTAACTCATTAAATCCTATCAATTCCATCAGCATTGTTGACAAGACAAATAAGTATTCCTTTCTACTGTAAATTGATTTAGCTATAAAACAATATTGGTTCAGTTTGAAGTCAATATTTATTTATTCAACAAATACTCTAAATGTTATGTGTCAGACCCTCTGCTGGGAAGACGGATAAGAAAAGGAATGAAATAATTTATGTTTAAAAAGACATACATCCAAGTTAACCATAATTAAATTATAATTAAATGCATTCAATAATAAATGTATTTTAAAACGTCAGATAAACAGAGAACTTGCAAATCCATGTTCATTGGGCTTTATTCATAGTAGCAGGAAATGAAATCAACTTGGATGTCCATCAACAGATGACTAGACAATGGAAATGTGGTACAGATGCACAATGGAATTTTATTTTGCCATAAAGAAAAATGAAATTATGAAATTTGCAGGGAAATTAATGGAATTGGAAAAGATTATACTAAGTAACCAAGACCCAGAAAGACATAAATTGCATGCCCCCTCATATTAACTTTTGACATTTTTATGTATATAATTAGGGGGTACATGAGTGGGTATCTGCTATGTAACTACATAAGAAAACATGGGCTGGAGATATGGCTCAGAGGTTAAGCCTCTTTCCTACAAAAGCCTAATGAGTCAGGTTCGACTCCCCAGTGCCCATTAGAGAAACAAAGTGGTGCATGCACCTGGAGTTTGTTTGCAGCAGCTGGAAGCCCTGACTCTCTCTCTCTCTCTCTCTCTCTCTCTCTCTCTCTCTCTCTCTCTCTCTCTCTCTCTCTCTCTCTCTCTCTCTCTCTC
>PVHP010029552.1:0-22318 GCA_004024765.1 Zapus hudsonius
AAGACAGCAGCAACAATAGCCCCTTTGCCTCCCAAACAAACCCTCCTTGAAAGCTGTCCATGCCATCTCCGATTCCTCTGTCTCTGCCTTTCTAGCCAATGTCATTTCCTCCCTCTTTCCTCATTATTACTATGCTAGCCACAATGTCCTGCTACTTGGCTCAAGATCAATTCAAGGCCATTAACTGAGACACTCACTCTTAGTCTCGTAGTTCAAATGTCCCTTCTCTCAATAGCCTTTATTAAATAAAAGCCAGTGCCAACTGACTTACCATTCACTGTTGCTAATACTGGTATTATTCTGTTCCTAAGGTAATACTGGTATTACACTGTTCCCAAGGTAAGACTATCTGATCCATCTCTTGTGGACTGAATGCCTAAGTTTCTCCAAAATTCACCTTAACTCACAATGGAATGGTATTAAGTGGTGGGGCCTCTGGGAGGTAATTAGGTCATGAGACTGAAGCCTTCACAAAGGGATTAATGCATCTCTTCCCCTTTTGGTGCCGGGGATCAAACACTTGGCTTTGCACATGTGTACGTATGTGCTCTGTGAGGAGCTGCCCCCTCAGGCCTGGATTAATGTAATGCTGTTTTAAACAGATGGGAGAGAGCATGTATCCTCTCTCTCTGCTCTCTGCTATGTGACAACATAAAGAGAAGCCAGTCATCTGCAAACCAGGAAGTAGAGTCCTAACAGATACTGGACCTACGAGCATCTTGATAGCTCTTCCCAGCATCCAGAGCTGTGAGAAGTGAATAGACAGTGGTCAAGACACTTAGTTGATGGTAATTTGTTATAGCAGCTCAAACTAAGACTGTCCCTGTTCAGAAAGCCTAGTAAAAGGAGGGACATTTCAATGTGATATTTTATGCTAAAAGTTACCCATGAACGAGGTCACCATTTCCTTTATGCACCAGAGCCTGATCTAGACCCAGGAGAACATGTAACAGCAGGACACTCTGGGGCTGGAGAGATGGCTCAGTGGTTAACAGCAGATGCTTGCAATGTCAATGGCCTGGGTTCAATTCCTCAGCCACCCACAGAAAGCCAGACACAAAAGGTGGTACATGCACCTGGTGTTCATTTGCAGTAAGTAGTGTGTTCATACACACACAGAAATAAATAAATTTAAAAAGAGCTTATAGAGCTGGGCGTGGTGGCGCATGCCTTTAATCCCAGCACTTGGGAGGCAGAGGTAGGAGGATCACCATGAGTTCAAGGCCACCCTGAGACTACTTAGTGAATTCCAGGTCAGCCTGGACTAGAGCGAGACCCTACCTCAAACCCCCCCCCAAAAAAATAATAAAAATAAAAAGAGCTTATATTATAGACATTATGCATCATGCCAGAGAATCTATGTTTCTTTGGCTTCACCAAGATAACTGTCATATGAATATATATATATATATTTGTGTCTCATATAGCATGTATATATGTATGTATTACATACACACCACATCTGTGCTAGACATTGACTTATTCAGAAAATAATTTCTAGCACCTGCATTCCAGATAATATTAGGCACTGGAAATACAGAGCTGTGCCAGGATGGAACCCGGAGCCTAGTACATGCTCTGACCCTGAGCTAAAACCCTCCACCCCTGCAGAATCACTCCTCCTTTCACAACATGGGAAACAGGAAGTGAATTCCTAACAACACGGTCTGATAAATGCTATGGCAGGAGAAGATGAAATTATAAGGGAGAAAAAGAAAAGTTCTCAGTGGGGAGGGATGACTAAAGCGGGTCTTCAGTGACACGTGAGTTGGTTGGCAGGATACGAGGAAGGAGACACACATGCATGGTGGGCAGAGAAGGTAAAATAGCAAGAGATACTCTAGGAAGTTTATGGTGGCATCCTGCCTGTAAGGTGAGGGGCAGGGGGAACACAGATGGCAGGTAGAAGGGATGATATAGCAGAAATGATTTGCAAACCAAAATGGGCCATATTTGTTAGCTTCTAGAATTTTTAACTTCCTTCATAGCCAATGAATAGCTGCTGAAGGACTAAAAATGATATCATCATGTGTGAAGTTTATTTTTAAATTTTTTTTTTTTTTAGTCCAGGCTGACCTGGAATTCACTATGTAGTCTCAGAGTGGCCTTGAACTCATGGCAATCCTCCTACCTCTGCCTCCCGAGTGCTGGGATTAAAGGCATACACCACCATGCCCGGCCACGTGTGAATTTTAGATGGATTACTCTGGCAGTACAGTGAGGCTGGAAAGAGATAGACTCAGCAGGAGGCTAGTGCTGGCTGTCAACAGAGAATCATGAAGGCTTAACCTAAAGCAGCAGTCTCTTGAGTGGGCGTGGGGGGAGAGGACATGGTTTCAAGAGCCCTTAGAAGAAGAAAGCCAAGAGTGTTTTCTTCTTATCTGCCTGCCCAGCACTTGCTGCCCTGCTCTCCTTGAAAGAAAACCCTGCTTTTAGCCAGATACCCACTCACCTTGTTCATGCTTGTGTGCATAGAAGGTAACCTACCCCTTAGAGAACAACAGCAGTCCTACATAGCTCAGGGTGGCCTCGAACTCATGGCAATCCTCCTATCTCTGCTTCCTGAGTGCTGGGATTAAAGGCGTGCGGCATCATAACTGTCATTTTTTTTTTAGACAGTGTCTTATTAGTAGCTTGATAGGAACTCTCTCTATAGTCCAGGCTGACTGGCAATCCAGTGCAAGGCGATCTTGCCTCAGCCTCCCAGAGCAAGTGCTGTGATTACAGGTGTGAGCAACCGCACCTGGCCCAAGCTGCTTTCCTTAATAGGAGTCAAGCTTATTAAACAAGAAGGCAAAGAGTAAACAATTTGATTTTAAGCCCACAGGTAGTAATGAGTGACATTACGGATTCCAAGGAGTTGAAGAACATCTTACCTTTGCATAAGTTTTTCCACCTTTTAATTCCTGCAAAGACAAAAAACATTATAAGGACATCATATAATTAAGGACTTAAAATTAACTATGTGTTAAGTGATTCTGAAGCAGACATTTATATGCTGGAAGAATTCCAGACAGTAAAAATCTGGTGATCTTTTAAATCCAACTATTTGGATCTATCACAACCACCTCAAGAAAACTAAGAATTTTACTTTGCATATAACATTATTATTTTTATTTTATTTTAAAATATTTATTTTCAAGCGAGCGAGCGAGAGAGAGAGAGAGAGAGAGAGAGAGAGAGAGAGAGAGAGAGAGAGAGAGAGACACACACACACACACACGCTAGGGTCTTCTGATGCTGTAAATGAACTCCAGATGTAAGCGCCACTCTATGCATCTGGCTTTACGGGAGTACTGGGGAATCAAACTTAGTTAGGCTATGCAAAGAAGCATCTTAACTGATAAGCTCTCTCCCCAGCTCCCCCCATCACTATTTCTAACCAATTAACTAAGATTCCAGATCAGATCATCCTTGGCCCCTCTATTTAGCTTCTGACCCCATTTTATCTCTGAGACAGGGTTTCTCAGGTAGCCAAGCCTGGCCTCAAGTTCCTATGTATCTGAGGATGACTTTGAACTCCTGATCTGCCCTCACCTCCCTGAGTGCTGGTATTACAGGTGTGTGCCACTGTCCTACACGGTGTCCTCTATGGATTATTTTCTTTACTCTCCTCTATAGCTAGGCTCCTCAAATGACTTATCTTTATCTGCTGTCTCTTACTGTCTATTTAACCTTCTCCTGTTGGACTTTTGTTCCAATTTTCTCTCTGGATATACCTTAAGATTCCCAGTGGTCTTTATTTTGTAAAAGCTCAGCTTCTCCACCTTCCATTCTCACATCCTTTTCCTCTAAACTTCCCTGGTGCCACACCTGCCTCCTTTGCTCCCTACCTCACCTGCTGCTCCTTCCCACAATCCTTTGCTGTGTCCACTCCTTTATTCAGACTCTGAGAAAGAATGCCAGTGGCACCTTAGTTATCTGTTCTCTCTCTCCACGCAATAAAATCCCATTTTTTGTTGGACTTCTGGCTGCCCAAACTAACATGATCTCTGTGTTATAATGCTCTCCCCAAATGTAAGCAGTTTTCCTTTGAGTCATTAAAACCACCTGTGTGCCTCTGCGTTCCTGATCCCCACTGCAGCAGAAGTGTTCTCACAAAGCATCATGCCCCTCCTTATTAAAATCTCCTAATGTGGCACATGCCTGGGAGATAGAGGCGGGAAGATCAGGAGTTCAAGGCCAGCCTGGGCTACATGAGACTGCATGATTTATGATTAGAATAAATCTAAATTCCTACTATGTTGTCCAGGTTGTCTGCAAACTAGTGACCCTCCTTGCCCCAGCCTCCTAAATAGCTGAGATTACAAGTATGTACCAATGCACATCTTAAAATCTAAACTCTAAACTGGTCTGTACGGTCCTAATTGAGCAAGTGTGCCAACCTCACCATCAAGAATTTCCCTTCTATATTCACAAGCTCCAGCCAGATTAGTTTTTTTTTTTTTTTTGAGGTAGGGTCTCATTCTAGCCCAGGCTGAGCTGGAGCTCACTCTGTAGTCCCAGGCTGACATCTAATTTACGGCAATCCTACCTCAGCCTCCCAAGTGCTGGGATTAAAGGCGTGAACCACCGAGCCTGGCTCTAGATTAGTTTTCTGCCAATTAAATGTGCCATATTTGTTGCTTATATTATAATGGGTTCTCAGCATTGTTCTTAAGTTTTGGAAGATTCTTAGCCTCAATCTCTTTTTCCTTCCTTATAAGGCATCCTGTACTTTATAGTTTTTTCTGTATGCTTATGTGTTTAAATTGTAATATTCTCTCCTTTCTCATTTCCAATGTTGTCTTCAGTTGTAGTAAACCTAGTATAGTACTAAATCTAATTGTTGGATTTTTTTTTGTGTGTGCAGTTTATTTATTTTTTATTTCTGAGGACTGAACCCAGGGCCTTATGCTTGCTAGGAGGTGTTCTTCCAATGAGCTAAATTCCCAACCTTGTTTTTTTTTTTTTTTTTAAATCTACTTGTCTTTAAACTTCAGTGAATGCATTTTTCATCTCCATATTATTTTTAAGTTTCTAGATTTCTGATGAAATTCCCCATCTTTCTCACTAATTAGAGCATGTCTTTAAGCCGGGCGTGGTGGCTCATGCCTTTAATCTTGGCACTTGGGAGGCAGAGGAAGGATTGCTGTGAGTTCGAGGGCAGCCTGAGACCCTGTGAATTCCAGATCAGCCTGGGCTAGAGCATAACCCTACCTCAAAGAACCAAAATAAATAAATAAATAAATAAAAATAAAAAAGGCATGTTTTTGATCTTTCCAAAACTTGTGTCATCTATTCTTCTTTTAGGTGAAGTGCTCAGGTCACCCAGAATGCTTCACAGGTAAATTCTTGGAGGTTGAGTGGTGATGTCAGAAAAGATTCACATCCAGGCAGAGCTTCTAAACCGATGGATTTGGTTTGGTAAAGGCTGATCCATACGTACTACACTCCTCCTCCGATGACACTCAAAGCTTGGGGTGTTTACCACAGCACCTCATCCTTGAGGGCCTCCAGATCCTATTCTTGTCCTTTAGATCTAGGATCACTGCAACTTCAGCCCAGCTTCTGAGCTGCTCAGCACTGCTTTCTGCCCAGCTTCTTGGCCTCAGCTTGCAAATTAGCAGATTTTTTGAGGGTGAGAGCAGCCCGAGATGTCAGACCTGTCTCTTTATGCTTCCCTTCTTGGTGGAGACTCAGCCCCCAAGTTCTTACTTCCTTGGCAGTTCCTGATGTCTTCAAGAATCTATTTTTAACATTTAGTTTAGTTTTCCTGGTTGTTTTTCAGTGCGATGAGTTTGCAATAAGCTAGAAGTATAAATTCTCAAGTTTATTTATACTATTAGCATCTGATATGGGCTCAACTGTCTTCTTCCTCACTCTCTCGGTGGGGGGGGGTGAAGATAAGTTGGGGGCTGGAGAGAAGGATCAGTGGTTAAGGCCCTTCCTGTAAAGCCTAAGAAATCAGGTGTCATTCCCCAGTACCTATGTAAAACCAGATACATAAAATAGCACATATATCTAGAGTTCATCTGCAGTGATTAGAGTGTGTCCATTCTTTCTCTCTCCCAAAAAAGTATAAAAAATATTTTTTAAAAAAGATTGAAATCCTGGCCGGGCATGGTGGCACACGCCTTTAATCGCAGCACTCGGGAGGCAGAGGTAGGAGGATTGCTGTGAGTTCAAGGCCACCCTGAGACTACATAGTGAGTCCCAGGTCAGCCTGGACTAAAGTGAGACCCTACCTCGAAAAATCAAAAAAAAAAAAAAAAAAAAAAAAGATTAAAGAAGGTTGAAATCCTAACCTCTAGTACCTGAGAACATGACCTTATTTAGAAATACATTCTTTACACATGAAGTCACATGAAAATGAGGTCTGAATCTAATGTGATTGATGTCCTAATAAGAATGGGACAATGAGAGAGACACATACAGAAGGAAGATGGCATGAAGACATAAACTGACAAGACGGTCCTGTAAGTGGAGAGTGTATCTGCAAGCCAAGGAATTCCAGAAGCTACTAGAACCTGGAAAGAGGTGTAGCCACAGACAATAAGTCCCACAGGCATCCTGACCTTGAACTTCTGGCCTTTAGACAGAGACGATGATTTCTGGTGTTTTAAACCACCTACGTGAGGTGTTTGTGATAGCCGCTCTAGAACCAATATGCTTAGGTTCCATTCCTTCAGAACCCTCTCTATCCATGTCCTCTGTCCCCTCGAGGTGCTGAGGATCGAACCCAGGGCCTCCTGCATACTAGGCAAGCACTCTACTACCCAGCTACATCCCAGCCTTTCCCTCCTTTCTTCACGGACTCCTCAAGCTGTTCTGTTATCTCATGGGATGTTGTGCATAGCCCTCATCACTACCTGCAATCATTCTCCTTATCTACATACTTACCTTTTGTCACTCAAGTCGAACAAGTTCAGTGGAAGGGGATAGGAGATGGGGGAGGGGGCATAAGCCAGGAGTAGGAAGATCATGAGTTTGA
Source organism: Zapus hudsonius (assembly GCA_004024765.1). Taxonomy (NCBI): domain Eukaryota; kingdom Metazoa; phylum Chordata; class Mammalia; order Rodentia; family Dipodidae; genus Zapus; species Zapus hudsonius. The sequence goes on from PVHP010029552.1 coordinate 6,974, forward strand.
GGCCAGCCTGGGCCACATGGTGTGTTCCAAGCTATCTTGAGAGCTTTCTCTCAAAAACCCAGAAAAAAAATGTGTATAAGAGACCCTACCTCGAAAAACAAAACAAAAAAGTGTATAAGATATAAAACACAAAATTTGCTTTTTTTTTTTGAAATGGGGTCTTGAAATATAGCCTTGAACTTGCTATATAGTCCAGGCTGGCTTTGAACTCATAATCCTCTTGCCTCTCATTCCTGAGTGCTGGGATTACAGATGTGTGCTGCTGATACAGAATAGAGAAAGCTAGGCAGGTTTCATCCAAAGGACAGAGGCCCAGAGGAAACCAGAAGATGTCAAACACATGATTTCTCATCTTGACACAAGAGTGAACACTCCTACCTTGGATTAGAACTCATCTGACATTGATCTATGATGCCCCCTGTTCTCCACAGCTGAACATGCTCCATCCCAGCCCCACCCAGATGTGGGTGGACCATCTATGATCCATCCTCCAGATCTAATAACAAATCACATGCTTCCCGCCTTCCTGAACTAAACCCTGTAAAGGAGGCAGCCTGGTAGGTCTCTCTTTTTCCTGAGATCTCCATTTCCTGAGATTCTCTTGTCTACATCTGGTGTGGTCTGAACTTCCCCACATGAGTCTCGATTCCCAGGCTGCCTGTTGGGTGGGGAAGGGAGACCAAACTCTGTTTTTAATGTCTCTTTAATCCTAGTGTCTCTGCTGTCTGATGGTTTCTAATTTACCATGTGTGGATTCCCACTCAGGATCTGTCACGGGGACTCTCACCTTTTTCCCACGCTTCCCCCATGAGAAAGCACGTGGCTGATGCCACATGTGTTCCCCTCTTTAATCCTAATCTCCCCCCTCTATCTGTTGTCTCCTCCCTCAACTTGCTATGTGTGGATTCCCACTCTGGATCTGCCACGTGGACACTCTCATGGGTTCGCAGCCCCTCTAAATCTTTCAAGGCTTTCCACGTGTTCACAGCCCCTTCTGAACTTCACTTTCTAAGCCTTAGTTTCTGTAGTTTTCCACATGGTCCCCAGCTCCATTCTAATTTCACTTTCTAAGCCTTAGTTTTTCCCTAACTTCTATTTTTCTGAAATATATTTTCCACATAAAAATGTTCCAGTCTTTCTTTCCAGGTCCCAGTTCCCTTTAAACAAACTCCATAAATTGTGATTTTCCCCAAATAAACTCAATAATTCATAATTTCATCCTTCTTGATTCCATCTTTATTATTCTTCAGTAAAGATTAGGAAAGAACCTAACACTTGAGATTCACAAATCTGGGAAATCTTCCCCGAGCTTCCAAATTCCTGCATCACCACTATAAAGTTTATATTTTAAAGCTGGTGTTTCAATTCATTAGTAGTGGTGTGTAGTCTTCTTTTTATGTCCAAAAGGCAGAATAATACATATATTTCTCTTCAACCTCATATGTGAAAGGGAAATATATTTGTAAAAACATGGACTTGGGCTGGGGAGATTTGCTCGGTGGTTAAAGGTGTTTGCTTACAAAGCCTGACAGCCCTGGTTCAATTCCCCAGTGCCCACATAAAGCCAGATGCACAAAGCAGTGCATGTGCACTGGAAGCTGAGGTAGGAGACTCACCATGAGTTTGAGGCTAGCCTGAGCTAGAAGGTGAGCTCCAAAGTAGTTTGGGCTAGAGGGACACCCTCCTTTAAAACAAAAACAAAGACAACCTCCCCTTCCACCATTGCCTTGTAATCAGAAAGACTTGAGTTTGAGTCTTTCCTTTACCATTTATTAACAATGTAAATTTGGGCAAGTAACTTCATTTCTCCGAGCCCTGGTTTTTCCTCAAAATGAGAAAGTAGTAGTACCTAATTTTAGAGTTATTATTTGACATTAATTAGATACAAAGTCCCTCGAACAATGTCTATAGAAGAAAAGGAATTCACTGAATGGCAGGATACAAACACATACAGTCCCTAAATGGCACAAATGAGTTTAATACCCACATCTACAGTGATCTTGAGGGGAAGCTTCTTGAACATTTTGATTCATAACTTCAGGTCCTTTTCCATATTTCCCTGTTTCAAGTGGGAAGTGACACAGAACAGCTCTAACGTTAGACAAGCTACATAAAGTGAGTCAGTGGAGTCAGTGACTATGGAGCTACTTCTGGTTTTGGAACAGGTAGGAATATTAGTCTCTGTACCTTCCTTACAGACACTCTGTAGACACAGGGATCCAGGATGCCCGTGGCCGCACTTGCACTCATCTTGCACATGAACGAGAACTTCTTTCTCCAGTGAACACAGTTTGCTTGCACCACCTCCCTGAGGGGAAAAGAAAGGACAGTCAATTATTCCTGACATGCTTGCACTTGTCTACGATGCAAAGTGAGCACATTGAAAGTCAGTATTTGTCAACAGTGGCACCTGAAGAGTTATGAGAGAGAAAGAGTTAATCTGTCAATTCAATCAGTCCAAAGTGGGCACCATTATTTTTTCAATGCACATTTATGGCATGAGTGTTGGATACATGCTAGATGTTTAAAATACAGAGATGAAGGATGAGTGGCTGGGGACATAGCTCAGTTGGTAGCATGCTTGCCTAGTATGCATGAGGACAGCCCCACATACACCGAGCATGGTAGCATATGCCTGCAAATCCAGCACTTGGGAGATAGAGGATCTGAAGTTCAAGACCGTCCTCTGCTACATAGGAAGTTCAAACAACAGCAGCAGCAACAACAACAACAACGAAAAACTCCATCACCACCACCAACAAAAAAGGCAAAGTTCCTAACATTGCATGTAGGTAGGGCTGGAACCAAGATCTGCTTCCAAACATACCTTGGGGCTAGACCCTGGGATCCACTCCCAGTGAAAACACCTCCAGGTGGGTGGCTGGGGACCCAAACAATAAGCTTAACACACCTGAGTCTATGGGGCCATACACTTAAACTATCACATTCAAATTACCATGTCCCCATAACCTTTATTTGTTCTCTGACAATTTCATCACACACACACGGTATTTTATTCATATAGGCCTCCTCTTCTCCTTTCTTGTTCCCTTCCCACTTCTGCTTAATCCCTTCTTCCCACCACTTCTCAGTGAATACACCACTGAAGAGAATATACCCCCTTCCTCAGCAACCATTTCCTACCCAGGGAGGAGTAGGTTCTCATGAGCCCCTCCACCACCCAGGACAGAAAAACAACTATCCCAACCTTGTACAGGTAACCACAGCTGCTGTGAAAAGCCCAGAATTTTAAATTGCTGATTTTTCTCCTAACATCTTTTGTTCTCAAGACTTGAAGGTATCAGCTATGATATCTGGAGCCCCTAAGATAGGCATGCAAATATAAGATGACTTGGGCCCTTCAGGAATATGCCAAGCTTCAGGGTATGTGATTGTTCCTGTCACCAGGACCATTGATGTATGACCAGGTATCAAGAGACAATATTAGCAGGTCAGGGAGATATCTTAGTGGGTAAAACACTTGACTTGCAAGAATGAAGACCTGCATTTACTTCCCATTACATATAGAAAATGCTAGGCATGATGGTCCAACCCTATAATCCTAGTGTTGGGGAGGTAAAGACAAGTGAACCCCTGGAGCTTGCTGGCTAGCTCATCTAGACTCATTGGTGAGCTCCAGGCCAATGACAGACCCTGTTTCAAGAAGAGATGGACAGTGTACCTGAAGATGATAACACCTGAGTCTGTCCTCTGGCTTCCATACACACTGTGTGCAAGTGTACCCCCCACATGCCTACAAACATACAAGCACATATATACAAAGGCATGCACACTGCACACATGAAAAAAGAAACAATATTTAAAATGCCTGTTATTTTACTTTCCTTCAAAAATCATACACAGGGACTGGAGAGATGGCTTAGTGGTTAAGGCACTTGCCTGTAAAGCCTAACCACCAAGGCTCAATTCTCAGTACCCACATAAAGCCAGATGCACAAAGTGATGCATGCATCTGGAGTTCATTTGCATTGGCTAGAGGCCCTGGTGTATCTATTCTCTCTCTTTCTCTTTCCCTCCCTTTGCAAATAAATAAAAAAAGATCATAAACAACCTAGCTGAAGACAGCCTATACTCTCTCCACCAAACTTGCTAAGTTAAAAAAAAAGTCCAGGCATTATCTCACCAGGAGACAAAAATAAGTGGCCCAGGACAGGCAAGCGATAACGAATTTAGCATGTTGAGGAAATCTGAACCTAATGCTGCTACTGTTGAAAACCACAAGTGCAATCTTAAATGGGTCCTGTTTTAGAAGCAGTCAGACCTTGACTCCTGCAGAAGGCTGAGGCTTATTTTCCTGACAGGTGAAACACACCTCTCTGGCCAGCCTGACTTGAGGGCAGGTATCAGCAATAGCAGGATGGCTTCTGGCTGGGAAGAATGAAAGAGCCTTCCAGCCTCTTCTCTAGCCTAGCCCCTGACAACGCCAGAACCAGGTGTATGCTCATCAAGAAGATGTGGGAAAAATATTTTTTGGGGCAATCCAGCCAGCCTTGAAGGAAAGCTTAAGTTTAATGGACATTTGAGAACTCTCAACAAAATGTCTCTGCTGGCTCCATCTACATAAAAGTCTGAGGCAAGGTGACGTGCACCCTCCACTTACTTGCACAGAACTTCCCATCAGCTTTCAGTCTCAGTGAAATCTAAGTTGGCACATGAATGAATGAGTCAAGACTTACTAGGAAAGGCAGAGACCAAAGCAAATAGGAGAGAAGCAACGAACAAAACAAGGGTGATGATGGAAGAAGAAAAAATTCTCAGATAAATAAAGAAATTGCAACTAGCATACAGGAATCAGATAATATCTATCTATCTATCTATCTATCTATCTATCTATCTATCTATCTATCTATCTATCTATCTATCTATCTATCTATCTATATCTCCCAGGCAACTGTGTTCATAGAAATCAAAACTTCTGGGCTTGACCTTCTGCTTGCTATTCTAGATCCACTCTGCCCTTCCTCAAGGCCCAAAGGCTTGCCTCCATGGGCGGATCCAACGAGGCTCTCTGCACTCATGTCTGCCAACTGCTCAGTCAGTCTCTCCCCATCCTTCACAGAACTCTGATTTTGTTCAAACCGGCTATGGGTCCAGTCAAAAGACGGTATTTTACGTGTCTCCCTTGCAGCTGGAGGAAGGCATGGGATTGATTGTGCTAATGGGGTATAAGTGGAGGCTACTGAGTGGAACTTCTGGAAAGGCAAAGTTCAAGAGAGACAGTGGCTACTATCCTTTCACCCTTCATTCCTTCTTCTGCCTGGAAAACCACCCTGATAATAGTTAAGAATGTCAGAAGCCATCTTGGACCATCAGGAAAAGCTGGTGGATGTTGGAGAAAGAAGGAAGGTGAGTCCTGACCATCTTCAGTCATACTTCTTAAATCTTATTATTTACAAATGCTCATTTGGGCCTGGAGAGATGGCTCAGTGGTTAAGGCATTTGCCTGCAAAGCTTAATGACCTAGGCTTGATTCCTCAGTACCCACATAAAGCCAGATGCACAATGAGGTGCATGCATCTGGAGTTTGTTTGCAGCAGCTGGAGGCCCTGGCTCACCCATTCTGTCTGTATTTCTTCCCTCCATCTCTCTCTGTTTGCAAATAAATAAAAAAAATATTTTTAAAAGTAAATCAATAATGTTTGTCCCATTTAACCTATACTGACCTCATTCTCCATTGAGATTCTGTTTGTATTTTTCAGAAGGCAGCAAGTACCATGGACAACTCAGTTCCACCAACAGGATCTGAGATGATGGCTGACTCCTAGGCAGGAAATGAACCACCTTTAACACATAGCGCCCAAACGAAACCACAGAGGAAGTGGTGAGATGAGCAAGAGAGCTACCTCCAGAGCAAGTCAGATAACCTATGAAAGGGTAAAGGAGACAGACACCAAGGATACCCAAAATAGTCCAAAGCAGAAATCCAAAGACTCTCAAGAGCTCAACAATAAAGCAGACTTGAAACTCACCCAACCATGACTCGGGGAACTTTGTGGAAGAGGGGGCAGAAAGATTGTTAGAGCCATAGTGGGGGAGAATATCCAGAGACATTGCCCCCCCTCAGCACCACCACCACCACACACACACACCAAAAAAAAAAAAAAAGCTTTTACAACTCATAACTCCCCATTCCCATGGGCCATTCCAGCAATCCCACTGAGGAGGACCCTCAGCAAGTTGGGGGCAGGGAGAAGTGAAATAGGGGTATATACCAACATAAGACCTGTTCATACAGTGTTTATACTTATCAACAATAAATAATTAAATTTACAATTAAAAAATAAATTAAAATGCTCATTTGGGGCTTTGTTATACGCCACTGTACTAACCCTTGATAGCCTACATCTTGATCATTCCCAATGAAGGTGTCTGAGAGCTCAGTGCTATCCCATTGTGGCCGATGCTCTAGGAATGCCAGTGCCCCGTTTCCATCATTTAAGATACTGAACAGACCCCAGCCCTGGAGAGGCTGAGGCAAAAAAAAATTAGGAGTTTGAGGTCAGTCTGGACAATTCAGTGGGACCCTGTCTCAACCCCCCCAAAAAACCCCAAAACTCCCACAAGTAATCAATACAACACAACAAAAGGATTATACCTTGGAATCTATTGTATGTATTCATTTTTAAACTTTTTATTGACAACTTCCATAAGTATGAACAATAAACCATGTTAATTCCTTCCCACCACCCCCAATTTCCACCTCCCAAATCCATCCTTCATTGAATCCCTTCTTTGTGTATGTATTTTTAATTTTTATTCCCAACCAGAAGAAGTTCAAGTTCCCTTCCTATGGATTAAGACACCATCTACAGGCATGAATACTGTCTTTCCAAGTACTGCTGTGCAGGACTCTGGAGCAGGTTCTTGTGTAAGCCAGTTTGATAAGCCAAGAGAACACGGTGGATGAACTACATTAATGTCTATTAATTACACCACAGTGTACATAGCAAAGACTCCTATTGAAGAGGAAACCCAGAAATGATAAAAGCAGTAAATAAGAGTCCAGCATAATCCCATGGACACAGCCTGCCAACCACTGTAAATATTTAAAAAATATTTGTTGAGCAAATGACTAATTGGCCATAAAAGTCTGGCCCTAACCTCAGTGTAAAAGCTGCCCTAATTTTCCATGACCAGCTTTTGCTTTTGTTTGTAAACTTATCCTTTGGGGAAATAGGGCATACATACTAAATTGGGTCCTTGTCATTTCTGTCCAGTTGAATACTTTATTGTAATGGTAATGATTATTCTTTACGGACATCTTAATCTCACACAAATACCTTTTTTGTGTTTTTGGCATAGAATTTAAAAAAGAAAGTCTGGTACCGGCTCTTTAATCTTGCCCATTACATCTTCTCTATTCAGAAATGAAGCCCTCTTCTGTATTTGCAACATTACCCTAATTCAGATTTTCAATATTGCTTTCTTTGGGCTGGAAAGATGTTTCAGGGGTTAAGAGCATTTGTTTGCAAAGCCTGCTGGCCTGGGTTTGATTCCTCAATACCCACATAAAGACAGATGCACAAAGTGGTGCATCTGTCTGTAATTTGTTTGCAGTGGCAAGAAGTTCTAGTGGATCCATACATGTACATATACTCTCTCTCATACATAAAAATATTAAAAATATTACTCTCTCTTTTTCTCTCATACATAAGTAAAATATCTTAAAAATACTGTGGGGCTGGAGGGATTGCTCAGTGGTTAAGGTGCTTTCCTGAAAAGCTTAAGGACCTGGGTTTAATTCCCCAGTGTTCATATAAAGTCATATGCACAAGGTGGCATGTGTCTGGAGTTGGTTTGCAGCAGCTAGAGGCCCTGGAACACCCATATTTATATTCTCTCAACTCTATCTCCTTACAAATAAATTAAGAATATTTAAAGGGAGGGGGCGGGAGAGATTGTTCAGTGGTTAAGGTGCTTGCCTGCAAAGCCTAAGGACCCAGTTCGATTCCCCAGTAGCCACAGAAAGCCAGATGTACAAGGTGGAGCATGTTCATTTGCAGTGGCCCAAGGCCTGGTATGCCCATTCTCTCTCCATATATATATCTGTCTCTGTCTCCCTATCACACTCTCTCAAATAAATAAATAAATAAATAAGATATTAAATAAAATAAAAAAAATTTTGCCAGTGGGTAGCTCACTCATACCTGTAATCCTAACATTAGGAAGCCGAAACAGGAGGATTGCCATGTGTTTGAGGCCAGGCTGGGATAGTTTGGGATGCTGTCTCAAGAAAAAAGAAAGAAAGAAAGAAAGAAAAATGTTTTGTGTGCCTATGACACTTAGCCAGAACCTTCTGTGGTAATCTCGCATGCATACGCACAGGCACGCACAGCACACACAGAGCTGTGAGAAAGCCATCCAAACTAAGCAAACCAAAAAAGTGGAAAAGTTGATTTGTGACTCTTTGTTATACTGATGGGTTACCATGGAAACACACGCAAACTACTTGGCAACGGAGACAAAAGTCACATTGGCAAAGGCTTCCCGTTAGGTGAGTCATTAATTTCCTATGAGTTTTATGTGGTTGCTCAACCACTTTCAAGAACACAAGTGGAGTATGATTTGTGTTGACTGTGGAAAGCCAAATATTCCTATGATAACATGATAAAGCTGCTGAAAGAAACACGAAATAAGCAGAGGACTCGGAAGATAAAGTTGCTATGGCCATTGTGTATGTTTTATAAGAGTCAAAGAATATCTAGAAAAGTGATTAAAAAAAACAGAATCAAATGAAAACAGGTGGACCTAATCTTTGTCACTACTTATTGTACCATCCAAATTCATTACTGTTCTCAGAATAACTAGTAAATTTTGTCATATCGTAGTAATTAAAAATGTTTTAAACTTTTTAGAAACAGTGATAAAAAACGACTTTGAGGAATGCAAGTGTTTGCCAGCCAGTAGTGCATGAAGGCTAAGGGCTTGCGCCCAGACCAGTCTGGGTTTAATCCCTGCCTCTGCAATCTGTCTGCAGTCACACCGACACATTCTCTAACCTGTCCACATTTACATTTCCTCCTGAACCTCACAGGAATCTGAGGAAACCAAATAAACTCAACAGTGGTCAGAACACTGTCTAAACCAGGCATAGTGACGCATGCCTTTAATCCCAGCACTCGGGAGGCAGAGGTAGGAGGATCGCTGTGAGTTCGAGGTCACCCTGAGATTATAAATTCCAGGTCAGACCCTACCTCAAAAAACAAAAACAAAACCAAAACCAAAAACATAACACTGTCTAGCTTACAGTGCATCTCAATAATAAATGTTAGAACTCGTCACTTTCCAGGATATATGTAGCGTGTGTGTGTGTGTGTGTGTGTGTGTGTGTGTGTGTGTGTGTGTCTTACATGAGTGGCGTGGCAATTGAATTTGGGCTGCCAGGCTTTGCAAGCAAGTACCTTTAACCACTGAACCATCTTCCTAGCCACAAGGAAACATGGAGTTACTAATTTCACTCAAACTTGCCCAGCAGAGTGAAGGAATGGTCTGGTTTATAAATACTTTCTTTTTCAATATTACTAAGGATTTCTATTTTAAACACATGTAGGTTCTTGCGAAAAGAGAAACCTCTGGGAGCTAAGGCAAAAGCAGTTGTGAGCTTCAATTACAGCATTAAGGGTGAAGGAGCCTGTCACCTCCAGCAGTGGTGGTGACCTGAGGAAATGCAAGGATAGAAACACCATACAGAAAACTAAGTACCAGAAGGTTTTGTTAACTTATTGACTTGTTCGCTGATTCACTTTGCTAGTGGGATTTGGCAGTAGAAGAAGTGATAACCCAGGGGGAAGTTTTTTTTTTTTTGCACGTGTATCATATGCGTGCATGTGCTTGTGGGTGTCCATGTGTGACGGAGGCCAGAGGTTGATGTCCAGTGTCATCCTCCACCTTATTTTGTTTGAGGCAGGATCTCTTGCTGAACCTAGAAATCATTGATTTGGCTAGATGAAGCAGTTGTCAGCCCCAGGGCTCTGCCTGTCTCTGTCTGTTGAGCAGTTATGGTGCATACCATCACACCCAGCACTTTATATGGGCTATGGGGATCTGAATTCAGGTCCTCATGCTACATGGCAAGAACTTTATCCATGGAGCTATCTACCCAGCATGGAGAAAGATTGTTAAGAAAGCAATGCTCCACAATAACAAATATGGCTGCAAGGTGAAAAATAAATTGCTGCCATTTGTAGCAATGTGGATTTACCTGAGAGATATGCTAAGTGAAGTAAACCAGACACAGAGAGACAACCACTACATATCATTCATAGGTGTGACCTAAAAGAAAGGCAATTTCATTTAAGAAAATGAATTCATTTTTATAACCATACAAATTCCATTTATCACCACTTCCACACTTTCTAGAAAGAATATAGCCACATAGCCAAGGAAAATCTGATAACAAAAAATTAAGCAAAAGTCCAAATCTTAATAAGTTAAAAATCCGGGCTGGAGAGATGGCTCAGCAGTTAAGGCAATTGCCTGCAAAGATTAACTAACCATGTTTGATTCTCCAGGACCCATGTAAGCCAGACACACAAAGTGGCACATGCCTCTGGAGTTTGTTTGAGTGGCAGGAGGCCCTGGTATGCCCATTCTTTCTTTCTTTCTCTCTCTCTTCCTCTCTCTCTCCTTGAAAATACATAAACAGATAAATAAATATCCTGCAAGGAGATAGGAAATTAAAACCATCTTATAGATGATGACATTTTGAAGAAGGCAAAACTATGCAGAGAGTAAGAGGATCTGGGGTTGGAGGGGAGAAACAGGTGGAGCACAGAGGGTATTTTTGGATGGTGGATACACTTGTTAAAACCCCCACAACGTACACCACCAGGTGTGAATCCCAATGTAAATGATGGACTGTGAGTGATAGTGGATCAATATCGGTTCATCAATTGTAAGGAATGTTCCGGCTCCCTGGGTGGGGATACCAACAGCAGAGGATGCTTTGTGCCTGTGAGGACCACAGGCCACATGAGAAATTTCTGTGCCTTCAATTCAGTTTTGCTAAGCTAAAACTGGTCTGAAAAATGAAATCCATTAAAAATAAGACTATAGGAACAAAAATATTTTTCCATAGCTGTTAAAAAACAAGGGACAAGGGAATAACTTTGTAGAACTCAGAAGTTGATAGGAACAGTCAAAATTTTGTAGTGTCGATGAAGGACAAAAAAAAATCATCTCTCTCAGAGATAAAAACAAAACAAAAGTATCATTCAGGTACCCTTTCCAAATGAGACAAAATATGAGAATAATAAAAAGTCTTAAGAACCAAGGTTAAAAACCAAATTAGGAGGCTGGGGAAATAGCTCAGCAGTTAAAGGCTCCTGCTGTCCCAAGTTCAATTCCCCAGGGCCCATGTAATGCCAGGCGTACAAAACGGCACATGTGTCTAAAGTTCCTTTGCAGTGGCAAGAGGCCCTGGTGTATAGCCTGTTTTCTCTCATAAATACTTTTTTAAAAGAAAAAAATTAGAAGGTTATCATTTCTTTCAAAAATATTATGAACAAAAAGACTTGTTGCCTTTTGTGAATATTCTAAAAATGTGGAGAAACAATAGTTAACGGTTTCTATAACCACAAATCCAATCAGCCAGTTTACAGCTCAAGAAATACAAGGCATGCTGAGGGTACGGCTCAATGGTAGAGGGCTAGCCTGGCACACTCCAAACCTTGGGTTTGGCCACCAGTACCAAAAAGCAAAATTATGGCTGCTTTTGTATGTAGGTTAAAGGACAAATCCATCTACACATTCTCATTATCTGACCACAACCTCTCTTTGTCCAGGCTGACCTTGAATTTGTGATCCTCCTAGGTTAGCACACAAAACAATGAGTTTCACCATGACATCTTTATATATATATCATTATACTTTGTTCCCATTTGTTCCCTTCTTCCACAGCTTTCCTCCCCCTCCTCCCTAGCAAGCTCCCTTTCTTCTCTTAGTTAGCTCCAGCTTCTGCTTTTTTATTACACGTATTCCATTATCTTATTTATCACCTTGCTTGAAATCTCTTCCTCCTCTCTCATGGCCCCTTTCTAGTTTCATGACCTACACACACACACACACACACACACACACACACACACACACACATACCCCCCCACGTATATATACACATATCTAAAATTTTTAAATCTAGGTTTCACATGAGAGAAAAAAATACTTCTCTTTCTGAGTTTGGCTTATTTCACTTAATGTAACTGTTTCTAGTTCCTATGAATGTCATGATTTCAGTTTTCTTTTTTTATTAAATATGAAACGCTTCATAAATTCATTGGCTATATGTACTGAATTTTCTTTATCTACTCATGTGCTGATGGGCTTCTAGGCTGGTTCTGTTCCTTGACTACTGTGAAGAGCGCAGCAATAAACATGGCTGTGCCAGTATCTCCGTGGTATGCTGACTTAAGAGTCCTTTGGATATATGCTCAGGAGTGGTATATAGCGGTAGAGCTGGTAGTCTAGTTTCAGTTTTTGTTTTGTTTATTATAGAAGGTCCATACTGCTTTCCACGGTGGCTGTACAAGTTCCCACTTCCCCTGGCAGCATATAAGGATTACCCCTCTCCCAACATCCTCGCCAGCATTTCTTGTCACTTGTTTTCTTGATGATAGCTAGTCTAATTGGGGTGAAATGGAATTTCAGAGCAATTTTAATTTGCATTTTCTTGGTACCTAAGAACGTTGAACACTTTTTTCAAGTGTTTATTGGTCATGTGTGTTTCTTCTTTTGAGAATTGCCTATTCAGTTCTTACATGCTGGGCTATTTCTTGAGAGGCAGAGACCTGCTGGGCATTTCCTGCTGACAGAGATCACAGCACAAATAGATTTTATGTTTATGCATCATATTGCATAACCTGACCTGCCTCATGCCACTCCTCACAGAAGGAAGAAGCCCCAGAGGGTGAGTTAGGGAAATTACAATAAATGTTTAAAACAGCTTCTTAATAATTTTTGAATGCTGAGCTGATGTTTTTTGGAAGACAATAATATACTAGCAGAGGTATGTGACAGTTAGGTTACAATAGTTAACTTGGTATATTTTTGTTCTCGAATTCACGTTGACTTAACTGCTAGTTGACTAATTTAGTTTTTCAAAGGAAGAAATCATGACAATATTACAGTGATTACTGAGCTCCTGGGTGTATACTTTATAATGAATTCTATATCTACTTTCACATGCTTATTATCTGCATTGCTAGGTTGATGATTAAGTATATCTTTCCACTGTCAGAGGTTATAAAGGTAATTTGGAATTGCTTATGAAAGATTCTTGGGCAGGAGAGATGGCTCAGCCAGTAAAGTTCCTGCCATGCTAGCAGGATCCCAGTTTGATCCCCAGAACCCACCTAAAAATGCCTGACATGGTGGCACATGCTTGTCATCCTAGTGCTGGAGACAAAAGGACCCCTGGGCTTGTTGTCCAGCTAATCTATCCTGACTGGGGAGCTCCAGGCCAATGGCAGACCCTGTCTCAAAAAAGGAGGATGGTATCTGTTGTAGACAGTTTCACATTGCTGGGATGAACATCCAAACCAGACACATTTTATAGGAGGAAGGGTTTATTTCAAGCTTACAGATCCGGGGAGAAGTTCCATCAGTGTTGGAAGAAGCTGCTTCCATACATCCAAGCAGAGAGAAATAACCACACAGCCAGAAAACACCCAAAGCAACAAGCATAAAGCCAGCAGCAATAGGTGCCCAGAGCTCAAATTGCTCTGCATACCTTTTGGCTGGAAATCAGAACTGCCTCTAAACATACCTTACTTAGGGTTGGGCCCCATGATCCAGTGACACCTCCTCCAGCCAGGCAGCTGGAGGAGGTGTCCAAGTTACAAGCTTTATCAAAACACCTGAGTCTATGGGGGACATTCAAACTACCACAGCATCTGAGAGGAATGACACCCAAGGATGTTCTCTGGCTTCTACCTGAACCTGCATGTGTACACACACGTACACACACACACACAGACACACACACATGTGAAAAAAACAAATAAAAAATGTTACCTTTTAAAAAAAGGATTCTTTATCATTTAAGCCTAAGCAGAATTTTAGAACCAATTATGCAAGCCACATAACCTTTTCTACTTTCCTGGGTATGTTATTTCTAAAACTGTGTCTGCTTTATAGATAAAGAAAATAGCAATACTGAGGTGGAGGCAGGAAGATCTCATGTTTGAGATTAACCCATGTTATGCAGTCAGACCCTGTCTTAAACAGTAGCCAGCCCTCAAACAAAAAACCTTAATAATGTTCATAAAATAATCCAAGCAACATATTTACATGAGTTTGATACAGAAGTCATTCCTTAACATTAGGGATGACCAAAATGTCCAATACAGTACACAGAGGTGGGTCAAAAAGTACACACGTACACATGTACACACACACACACACACACACACACACACACCCCTACCTGTTTTTTTTTTTTTTGGAACAATCTCACCATATAGCTCAGGCTGGCCTGAACCTTATTTTGTACTCCAAGCTAGCCTTGAACTCCTGGTCCTCCTGCCTCAACCTCTCAAGTACTAACATTTAATATTAAAGTTATGGATCATCACATCTGGCTCATTTTAAAAATACAAAAGTGTGTGCATCCCTAAACTGGCCAAAAATAGATGATAAAATATTAACTTTATGCTCATACACTAGCAGTAGAGAATTTCCAGACATTGCTATTAAAATGTGGCTGTGGCCAAGGCAATATATAAAACTGTAAACTAGAAATAAAACATCACAATATGAGTTTATTCCAATTCTATGTTAGTGATGACTCAAACAAAACAAAGCAAATGTCAAGCAAAAGTCCAAAATCAATATTATGGGTTGGTCCTCATTTCATTAAGATAAAATAAGCCTTGGGTACAAGCCAGATTCTATGCCGCAAGGCTTGGAAACAGCCTTTGATTAACAAAAGTCTACACATTTCTTCTGTAGGACATGAGAGAAATTTCCCCCCCCCCCCCAGCTACTGCAGCTGATAGACTTTCAGTCATCAGTTTGATTTGAATATTTGTATCCCCATTGTTCTTTTCCCCAGCCCATAATCATGTTCTAGCTTGTCTTATAAGAAAATATGTAAAATAAAAATGGTTTGTTTTTGTCCACCTGCCCCCACTTTTACCTAATTCTACTTTCCTCCTTCTCTTCTTTATACCACCCCAAGAATGGTGAACACAGCCTGCTCCTGCTGACCTGCTCAGCCTTGAAACTTGCTTAAGCTCCTGCGACTCCAGGAAGATCTCTTTCAGCGGACCAGACTAGCCCACTGTCAGTTAAAGAGAGCAGCTCTCCCCACATCCTTGTCTCCACACA
>PVHP010029553.1:0-22301 GCA_004024765.1 Zapus hudsonius
ATATATATATATATATATATATATATATATATATATATATATATATATATATATATATATATATATATATATATATATTTAAAAAGTTTAAAAGATTACTAGGGAAATGGTAACACCACTCTTCTCATGTTCCTCTGAAAAGGAAGTCCTAAGTTTAAGATGATGCATCTAGAGTCAACAACCACCAACTACTGTCCTTTACATCCTAGTCTTCAGGGCCTATTGATCAGCCTCTCCCAGAGCTAGCTTTATACCTAATTGTTGAAAGTTAGGTCATTGGGATTATATCTTCGAAGGATAAACCGCGGCTATGGACCCTTCCTGTCTTTACCTCCCAGCCATCATGTGGTAAACAGCTTTGTCCTAACAAAGTGGTGACTCCCATGATGTTCTGCCTTTTCATATAACCAAAATGAAAAACCCAAGAAACCAGGATTAGGAACCTATAAAACCACAAGTCAAACAAAAAGCTTTACTACTGTCAACTCCTTAGTCTCAAGTGTTGCATCATAACAATAGACAACTTTGAAGTAAAAAGCCTCTGATACTGGCTGTGGCCTATTTTGGTAAGTGTAAGGTAAAAAACTTCAAATCAGTCATTGACATTTTCTATTATAATTTTCCTCATATGAGGGTGACAGTTAAAGAATGCTGCTGCTAATTGCTCTCCTGAAATTTGCCACCACTACACTGTGACTGTTGGGAGAGGGCTCAGTCTATGAAGATTATGTAAATGGAGAAACACTGAAAATTCCAGAAGTAACTTTTCTCACTCCCTAAAATCATATTTATATATTTTCCTTTTCTCACTTCAGATAAAGAAGTTTCCTTTCTCCCAACCCAAATTTATAATTTCATTTAGATTTTTTATGCTGATGGGACTCAGAAACCAATATCCCAAACTATGGTGCTTTGGTGTGGCTATTATGTTAAATTGAAGGCACTTGAGGATTAAAGATGAATGCACTCATTTTCCATTATTTTACTTAAGAGTAGTTCCTGCAGAAATAATCTAGATGTACTCAATATCATCTCCTACTTTCTTATCAACTGGGGTATTTTTACTCATATCCAAGGAAAGGAAACCAGTTAGAACATTCCCCAAAACTTGCCTGAACCCATCACCAATTCTAAGAATAAATTACTAAATAAAAGTTTTCATAAGCATATAAACACAAAATTGATTCACCATATATCTTATCCAATTCCCCTTCCAAAACCTATTACTGTCTCCACAAAGAAGCCGGAAGCACACCTTTCATTTTATAGCTAGGGTTACTATGTTTAGAGACATCATGTTTTCCATTCCAGATCACTGAAATAATGCAAACATCTCAATAAAGCAAGTCACATGAATTGTTTCCAAAGTTCTTATAAAAGTTGACCTTATAAAATGTTGCCATTATCCTGCAGAGCTTTAAGTGTGAAATAGCATTATATCTAGAAAATATGTAAAAACCTGAATAAAAACGATTTTATTTGCTAATAATACTAATGATCTTCTGAGCCTTTAGGGAGTCTCAGTCCTTCTACTGGTGGAGAATCTTACATCATTGTTGATGGATGCTGAAGAATCTGAAAGTTAGGGAGACTGTGTCAATTGTTTTTTTAATATTGTATTTATTCATTTTTAAGCAGAGAAATACAGAGTGGAGAAAGAGAGAGAGAGAAAGAGAGAGAGAGAGAGAGAGAGAGAGAGAGAGAGAGAGAGAGAGAGAGAGAGAGAGAGAGAACCAGGGCCACCACCTTGTGGGTCTCGCTTACGTGGGTCCTGGGGAAATGAACCTGGGTCCTTAGGCATTGGAGGCAAGTGCCTTAACCGCTGAGCCATCTCTCCAGCCCTATTGTGTCAATTGTTAATCCCTCCCCCAGTACCAGGGATTAAACTCTTGGCCTCGTACATGTTAGGCTATCTGGATCTTATCATTCATGTTTACTCATTTATCTTTTCCTATAATTTCCTACTTTGTAAAACTGCACAAAGACCTGTCAGTTACACAAACTTAAAAACATGGAATTGTCTTGGATTTTTCCTGTTCTTTGCCTAGGTAGCCAATTACATGCCACATATTGTCATTGTAATCACATAATTTGTAGGAAATTACCTATTAAATAGTCTTACACCCTTTAGTTTATTGAATAGTAGCTATTAAATCAATTATTCCTCCTACCCTTTATTTTATACCAATACTTATAAGGGACTTAACTAGGCAGCAAAATGATTTTTAATTGGTCACAGTAGTCAATTTGCATTCTAGTAGCAGATGCAGGCAAGAAGATGGTTTAGTAAACATAATTTTGATAAACAACACTTTGTATAAAACTCAGTTGCACAGAGATCTACTCAAAATATTGCAGAGAAAATTTTAGTCTGTTTTTCAGTTGTACAAAGAATTATATGGTAGACATAGCAGTATCAGCCAAGAAAAGGTTGTACTGTTTTTACAGAAATATTTTTAGAGGTACCTTGGTAATTTCTGAATAGATTTGTTCATTAACAGAAACAAAATATGTAATAGTCAACTAATTGGATTAATAGTATATAATTTTGCTATTGAACAGATTTGCTTTTCCTCTACTGTAGGGCCATTAGATAGCATCCCTTGCTCATTGAGTACTTTGGTACTCCTTGAAGTTGTTCAATGATGTGGCAGCCACTGCTGAGAGAATCATGTATGTCTGAACTCAGTAGACTAAAT
Organism: Zapus hudsonius; assembly: GCA_004024765.1. Lineage (NCBI taxonomy): Eukaryota > Metazoa > Chordata > Mammalia > Rodentia > Dipodidae > Zapus > Zapus hudsonius. The sequence goes on from PVHP010029553.1 coordinate 2,700, forward strand.
CCCACTCTCAAGAATCTAGATAGAGAAAAGTAAAAGTAAAAGCAAATGACACAAAAGGAAAGAGATAATAAGCACATGAGTATAAATTAATGGGATTGGAAAGGAAAACTTAACTTAAAAAACCCTTTGAGGACTAGAGATGGCTCAGCAGTTAAGGTGCTTGCCTACAAAACCTAAGGATCTGATTTTGATTCCCTAGTAACCAGATAAAACCAGATGCACACAGTGGTGCTTGCATCTGGAGTTCCTTTGTAATGGTTAGAAGCCCTGGTACACCCATTCTCTCTTTCTCTCTCTCTCTCTCTCTCTCTCTCTCTCTCTCTCTCTCTCTCTCTCTCTCTTTCTCTCTCTCTCTCTGCTTGCAAACTCAAAAGATAAATGAAACTAGGTGCCTAGTAATTGTGGTTTAAAAAAAAGAAAAACATCCACAAATAACCAGTATTAACAACAAAATTTTTATTTAATTATACAACATAAACATTGGAAGTAGTAGAAAATGCATACATATATCTTTGATAAAGAAATGGGTCTCTAGTTTGAAAAAAAATTTCACAACTAATGAACATAAAAAGTTATAAATACTAATGTAACTATTAAAATTAGTTTTGTAATATAAAACTGTCATAATTTATTCCTAATTCAAAATGATTTGACAGGAGAATTCTACCAAATATATAAGGAAGAATTAACATTAGTGTTACACAATCCTTTCAAGAAAAAAGAAAATTAGGAACTACTTCCCAACTAATTTTATGAGGCAAGTATTACAACTTTATACCAAATTAGTGCAAAAAAGAATCTCTGTAAGTTAAAAAATCCTTAATTGACCAAAATAGAATCCAGCACTGTATAAAAAAATTCATACATTATGAACAAGTCTTGTTTAAGGTTGCAAGACTATACCTATATTAATATTCTTCAATGTGAATGATATAAAAAAAACTAAGGAGTGTCTCAATATCAATTAACAAAGAGAATGAATTGAAAAAGTTCAAAAAAAAAAAAAAAAAAGAAAAAGTTCCACAACTTTTAATGATAAGAAACATGATTAGAAGGAAAGGAACCCAGGGGAACATCCTCAATTTGACAATAGTTGCCTGAATCTGTAGTGTGAGGTCAGTAGATGCTTATGAAGAGAAAAATAATCAGAAAAAGATGGGCCCGTCAATGTTTTTGTTATAAACGATGGAGGAAGACATGAGGAAATTTTGGCAGTTAATGGATGTAGGGTGGAGTGGAGGACATTTTCTTCAGTGGCGTAGCCACTATTAAGTGGCATGGGCTTTAGTAAATAATCCCTTACTCATTTTCATGCAGGTAGCCCTAATGAAATCTCTCTCTCTCTCAAAGAGAGAGAGAGATAGAGAGAGAGAGAGAGAGAGAGAGAGAGAGAAAGAGAGAGAGAGAGAAAGAATTGGGACTAATTGGAAGAAGAAGGGGTCAGTGGAGTGGGTTGGAAAGGAGTGACCAGAAGGTAATGGGATAGGAAAGCATAAAAGAAAACCAACAAAAAAGTTTCTGTCCAAAGCAGCCCAGAGTGAAAATTATTTTAATACTTTGTTTTGCAAGAAAGCATAGTGTACAACTCCCTATTCCTTGGTAGAGGACTGCACAGGTTTTCTCTTACTTAAAGGGAAGGGAAGAGATCTGCCTCAGAGTGAAGAAAGCTGAGTAATGTTAGCTCAGTAAAGATGATCATGGATTTAACTGCAGTATGGGCTTTTGATGTGAGGAAATGGTGTTTTGCTTTTGTGATGTTCTCCAAATCCATACCCTTGGGTCAACCAGGAGAAAAAACATAAGAAAAATGATAGCTAAGGGCAATTCCATAAAATACCTAACTACTACTTCTCAGAAATGACAAGGTTCACAGAAGAAAATCTGAGTGTGTGTCAAAGCTGAGAAATGACAACTTAGTGTAATATAGTATCCTGAATATGGAATAGAAAAAGAATAGAAATTAAAACAAAGGAATTCTGAATCATAGACTTTAGATGATAATCATATATCATTAATGGTTTAATTGTAGCAAGTGCACCAAACTGATGAAAGAAAATAATAACAGGCCAAACTATGTGTGAAGTGTATCAGAGTTCTTTATAGTATTGTCAAAGTTTTTCTGTAAATCTCAAGTTTTTCTTAAATTAACAATTCATTTGATAATGTTAAATAAGTTCAGAGTTAATTATAGGCTTCCTCACTATTTTTAAGGCTTGATTTTATGGTTTGTGGAGAATGAACAATTTCTAAGCATGAGCTTTTTTTTTGGAAATTTTCTCAATAATGTTTCCATTAAAGAACAGAGTTTCTTCTCAAAGCCTTTTCAGAGCCACAGAGACTAAAATAGAGAAACAGGGTTGTGCACATTATGATGTCAGGGGAGCCTAGAAACAGCTTGATTCAATTTAGCAATTTAGAATTCCTGAGAAGCAAAACAGATTGTGCTTTACTGTTCATTTAGAAATGGTAGAGATGTGGTTGCTGAAGGGCACATATCAATATTGTGTAAAAATTATTTGGGTATTGTTTCAGTGCATGTATTGAATGGTTCTAAAAGTTCTAATAGTAAGAGAGGAGGCAAATATCCACTACATGTAGGAGTATGCTCTGCAGAAATTGCCTTAACACTAAAGACATAGCAATGATCAAATTCAATTTGGCTTCCAAAGATGTGTGGTAACCAGATGAAAATTACAAATTCCATTTGGAAAGATAGCTCTCTCAAGTTTCAGAGGTGGACACTTGAGATATTGTCTACTGATTTTTTGGCAAATGACACAGCTGCCTACGGGAAATGATACAAGTACTCAGAATCATTTGATCAGAAGATCCATTCAGTTTATTTTGTTTAGGTAGCCCAATTCAGAGTGAATTCTGAAGCAAAGCAAAATAATGGACTTCCCTCACTGACTGTTAAAGGTTTTTCATGAGATCTTTGAGAAGGAGTTCCTTTAAGCTGGTAGTAGTGATGCTATGGAGCAACTTAGAGTCTGGAAAAGAGATGGTAAGGAGAGGAGAGAAGAAAGGAAAATGCACAGAGTTCTCTTGGAGCTTCTCAGTGTTCAGTTAAGTTAGCTAGGCTGAGACATAATTTAGCATAAAATTCTAGATCAGTTTTCCTGGAATCTTGCTTAATTTCTGGTTACCTGCTTACCACTCAGCTACCGAAGTTGCAATGCACTAACCATTTTCTTCCTTTAATACTCACCATGTTGGGAAGTGAAGAGGAGAGAACCGCAACGTAAAATTTTCCTGGATACTTCATCTTGAGATTTAATGTCTTAAATCAGGTGTGCTACTAGCACACTAAAGTTCATATGAGTTTTCAGATAAAGATTAGTATAGTAGAGACAGTAGAGACTGTAAATGTGACCCAGTTGATAGAATGCTTGTCCAGCATGGACAAAACCCTAGGTTTGTTCTCCAGAGCTGCATATAGTAGGCATGGTGGCAGATGCGTGCAATCTTAGCATTCACGAGGTAGAGACGGGAAGATCAGAACTTCAAATCATCCTCCTATATATAACAAATTTCAGGCCAGCCTGAGAAACAGGAGACCATATCAAAAATAAATAATAAGATAAATATTAGTCCATTAGTGCAGTGGTACATTAAACAACAGGGGTGGTTTCGCAGTCATTTATTGCTTCTGTTGCATTTTCAGTATTCATAAACATTGTAAATTGCTTCAGATACTTTATTGGTTCTAAAATTCTATCAATGTGTTTGCAAATTATTGTTTATTTCTAGATGTGGGTGGAAGTGGGGAAATGGGAAGACCCTGTTCTCGTTAAGTAATTTTGAAATACACTAAGTGAGTGTATTATCCTAAATTAGGAAATGATCCTTATTCTAAAAGTTTCATGCCTCCAAATTGGATGACTATATACATATCACATTTCTGCACTTGTATGAATTATAAATATTCAAACATATTTTTAGAAAGCAATACTATTTTTTATTACCCATAGTTAGATACACTTAATAAGAGAATAATGTGATGATGTCTCCAATTCACCTATTTCCCTCTTCCCTGTTCCTGATCAGTTGGATTTCCTCCTGTGGGCAGTCTGGATCAGTCCATGGGGTAGGGCATTGTGAGTAGCCTAGGAGCCAACCCAGTTCCGCCACCTTTGTATATTGTTACTGAGGGGGGAATTTCCCTGAATATTCTCCCCCACCATGTCTCTTACATTCTTTCAGTCCCGTTTTCCGCTCAGTTCCCTGAGTGGTGGGTGAGTATTAAGGCTGCTTTATTGTTGAGGCCTTAGAGGTCTCTGTACTTCTGCTTGAGGTTGTGTTTAATATCGTTGGTGTTTGTCTCACTGGCTCATCTTGGGTTGACCAACTGGCTGTGATTATAGGTCTCTTGCTTATCCCATCATTCTCTGAGGGTTCCATGTGGTCTGGTGTGGCTCATTTCTTGCCAGGAAGACAGCTATCGGACTGTGGCTTATTGGTAGTGTTGGAAGAGCCACAGCTCTCTTGGAGCCTTCTGAAAAATACAAATAGAATCTCCATCGGAGAGTGAGCTCAGTATAGGTTAATTGAGACACAAATACCTGAGTTAACTAGATTCTATTGTTGATAGCTTTTTGTAAATCACTTGTAAAGTGAATTTCTCTCTGGGGTCCCAAGGTTTTGGTTCCCCTGAAATTATTTATTAAATAATTTATTTCTCCCTGAAATCCCCGTTCCAGTCAAGGGCTCCCATTCATTGAGTGGATTTCTTGGCTGAATTAACAGCTGTTGATTACCTCCCCCAGATTTTGGCTCCACCATTGCACCAGTGCTCATTTCATGGTTTGCTGTTCTCTCTGAGCAGGCAGTGTGCTCAGCCTACTCATGGTGGCTGACTGCATTTCATATCAATGGTCTCTGTTTACTCCAGCTGTCATTGACCAGCTTCCCCTGGCACCTTATGCAGTGCCTTCCAGCTCTGTAGTAGCTACCATCTAGGATCTGGTTACCATTCTGGACCTCATAGGGTCTCTCGGTGATGATAGATGGATTTCTGTGGTTCTTCAGCAACAGGATTTGCCTCAGGCATGGGGTGGGTAATCAAGAGCTTTGACAGAATCCTGTCTTGTGATGGGGACCTCGTGGGTCTCTTTGGTCAACAGCTCCGTGAAGGAAGGATTCTGTGACAGGGACCAGGAGCTGCCAGACTGATTGTTCATGCAAAGAATTAGACTCTCTCCCCTTCTAGTCTTGGCATCCCTTGCCAGATGATGCCTACTCCATGCTCATTAGGTTATAGTATGCAAGTGAAGACTTTATGATTTTTGAACCAATTTTGGTTCAACTTCATGTTTAAGTCATCCCTTCACCCCCCATTTCTTACTCCTCTTTCCCAAACTCTCACTTCTGACTGGTTTGCATGGAGTTTACTGTTATCCTGGTTAGGAACCACCTATGAGGGATAATAGGTGGCTTTTTAAAATCTTTTTTATTGTCCATAATGAGTTACATTGTTTAGTGGGCCAAAAATGAGTTGTTATCCCCAATTCCTCATTTACCCTTTCCCCATCCCCAGTCAGCTGGATATCCTCCTCCATGGGCCATCTGAATCAGTCTTTGTGGTAGGGGACCATGCATAGCTTGGTATTCAGCTGGGTCCTCCTGACCCAAGTGTGTTGTTACTGAGGGGTGCCATGCCTCTGATAATCTCCCCCACCATGGCTCTCACAATCTTTCCGCCCCCTCTTCCGCTCAGTTCCCTGAGTCTTGATGGGTGAGTATTAAGGCTGCATTAATGTTGTGACCTTAGGGGTTTTTGTGTTGAGATTCGTTGGTTTCTGTCTCACGGGCTTATCCTCTGTTGATTGAATGGCTATGACTGTGGGTGCCTTGTTCATACGATCATTCTCTGTGGGGTTCCATATGGATCCTCCACCATATGACTGCTGTGGCTCATCTTTTGCCAGGATCTCAGCTTTCTGCCTGCGGTCGGTTGGTAGGGTTAGATGGGCCACAGCTCTCTCGCTGTAACCTGAAAAATACAAACAAAATCTCCATTGGAGAATGAGATCAGTATTGATTGACAAATATACACCATATTGGATTACCTAGCTTCTATTTTTAGTAGCCTCCTCAGCAGTCGCTCACATAGTGCATCTTTTCTTGGGAGCCCAAGAGTATGGGATCTGGTGCATATCGCCCTGAATCCCCAGTTCCAATCAAGGGTTACTCCTCACTGAGTAGAATATTTGGCCGAATTTAATAGCGGTTGATTGTCTCCTCCAGGCCCAGGCTCCTCCACTGCACAAGTGCTCCTTTCTTGGTTTGCTGTTCTCTCCCAGTAGGAGGTGTGCTCAGCCTACTTATGGCCACTGACTGTGTTTCATGCCAGTGGTCTGTTTACTCCAGCTGTCGTTGATCTGCTTCCCCTGGCAGCTTGTGTAGTGCCTTCCAGCACTGCACTAACTGCCATCTGGGAGCTGGTTACCATTCCAGACGTCGAAGGGTCTCTCGATGCTGAACGATGGCATTCTGTGGTTTCTTCAGCAACGGGGTTTTGCCTCAGGCCTGGGGAGGGCATTCAAGGGCTCTGACAGAATGTTGTATTGTTTTCGTGAAAATCCATCTGGTCCTGGGCTTTTCCTTTTGGGAAGGTTTTTGATTACATCTTCAATCTCTGTGGATGTGATAGGTTTATTTAGTGCTTTTATGTTCTCTGGGTTAAGCTTTGGCAGTTGGTAGGTGTCCAAAAACTAATCCATTTCTTCCAGGTGCTCTAATTTTGTGGAGTAGAGGTTTTGGAAGTATGACCTGATGATACTTCCAATGTCTTCGGGATCCATTGTGATCTCCCCATTGTCCTTTCCGATTTTGTTGATTTGGGCTTTCTCAGTTCTTTGTTTGATTAGATTGGCCAAGGGTTTGTCGATCTTATTAACTTTTTCAAAGAACCAACTCTTTGATTTATCTATTTTTAAAATTGTTTCTTTATTTCCAATTCATTAATCTCAGCTCTGATTTTAATTATTTCCTTACATCTTGAGCTCCTCGGGTTAACTTTTTCCATCTGTTCCAATGATCCTAGGTGGGTGGCTAGATGATTGATTTGAGACCTCTCTGTCTTTGATATGAAGGCATTTAGTGCAATGAACTTCCCCCTTAGGACTGTCTTCATTGTGTCCCACAAGTTCTGATAAGACTGTTATCATCATCATTTACTACAAGGAAATTTTGAATTTCCTGTTTCATTGCTTGGATGACACAATCATTCTTTATGAGCAAATTGTTCAGGTGCCAGTACTTTGTGCATTTTCTGTATCCCGTTCCATTGTTAATTTATACCTTTAACTCTTTATGGTCTGATATGATGCAAGGAACTATGTCAATCTTCCTGAATTTGTTTAGGGAAGATTTGTGACCTAGGATATGATCAATTTTAGAAAAAGTCCCATGTGCTGCTGAGAAGAATGTATATTCTGTGTCTTTGGGGTAGAACGTTCTGTAAATATGTTATCCCCAGCTGGTCAATGGTGTCATTAATCTCCATTATGTCCCTGCTGATCTTCTGTTTGGTTGATCTGTCTAGAGCTGATAGAGGTGTATTAAAGTCTCCTACTATGATGGAATTAGAGTCTATTTCTACTTTATTTTTGAGTAGGGTTTCCTTTATGAACTGTGTTGCACCCAAGTTTGGTGCATATATATTAATGATGGTGATATCTTCCTGGTGGATCATTACTTTGATGAGTAAGAAGTGACTGTCATTATCCTTTTTAATTGATTTTGGTGTAAAGTCTCTTTTGTCAGAGATTAATGTAGCCACACCTACTTGCTTTTTACTTCCACGTGCCTGATAAACTCCTTTCCATCATTGTACCCTAAGAAGATTGCTGTCTTTAGAAGTAAAGTGCGTTTCTTGAAGGCAGCAGATGGAAGGGTCCATTTTTCTGATCCACCCTACAAGTCTGTGTCTTTTTATAGGGGAGTTAAGTCCATTTATATTCAGTGATATAACAGTGAGATTTGCTTTAAGCCCTGCCATGATGAAGGGTTAATAGGGGCGATTGTCTCTGCTGCTGTTATTAGCTCACTGACTGCGATTGTCGTGCCTGATCTCTGGTACTCTTCTGAGGTAGATTTCTTGTTTCTTCTGTGTGGGATATCTCTTGCAGGATCTTCTGAAATTTTGGCTTTGTTTTCAAATAGTTGTAGAGCTGGTTTACTTCATGGAACACTTTTCACTTCTCCATCTATCATGAGGGATAGCTTTGTTGGGTAAAGTAGTCTAGGTTGAAAGCCATACTTCTTTAGTCCCTGAAAAGCATTATTCCAATCCCGTATGGCTGTCATGGTTTCTAATGAGAAGTCTGAGGTAAGTCTGATGGCTTTTCCTTTATAAGTTACTGTTTGGTTTCTTCTAGCAGTTTTGAGTATTTTCTCTTTGCTTTATATGTTAGGCATCTTAATTAAAATGTGTCTCGGATAATTCCTCTTCATGTCCTGTGTGTTTGGAGTCCTCTGGGCCCCTTGAAAGTTGAGTGGGCTTTCTCTTGTTAGATACGGAAAGTTTTCTTGAATAATTCTGTTGAAGATATTTCCTATGCCCTTAGCCTGGGCTTCTTCTCCCTCTGGGATCCCCATGATTCTAATATTGGGTATCTTTATGGTATCCCATAGATCCCTCAAGTTTTGCTCACTTGATTTCTTGAATTTATTGAAACCTATGATATCCTTATTAATTCCTTCTGACTTGTCTTCAATTTCTGAGAGTCTGTCCTCAAGATTGTCAACTCTGGGACAGATTGATTCAAGGGAGGTTTTTAACATCTCCTTTTCATTATTGGTTTCTGCTATAATTTTGTTTATAGTCTCCAATTCTTTGGTGAGATCCAATTTCCAATCTATTTTTGTTTTTGCTTGGGATTCCTGATAATCATTTTTAAGATTTTTTAAGCCTTCATCAAATTTAATCAATTGATTATCTAGCTCCTCTCTTAGTTGATTAAACTTCAATTCACTTAATGTGTTTCTGAATTAAAAATTCATATTTCTCTCCATTAAATTCAGTCTGGAGTCTATGATTGAGTTAGAAAGCTTCATCTCATTCATGTCTTTTCTCATAATGTCCATATCATCCATTAACTGCTTCATGTTTTCATTGCAGTTATGGTCAGGAGTCATATTATTCTCTCTTTGCAATTGTATATTTGTTATCTCCACTTCCTTGCCAGTTTCCTGTTCTATAATGAGACTAGGGGTCCTGAGTTGGGGAGTTCCGTCTTTGATTTCTGTGGTTTTTTTTCCATTGGTTTCTTACCATGTCTAGGTAGGGGAGTGGGACTCAGGTATCCTGCGGAGTGCTATTTAGCCCACTTTGCTTCCAGTGGAAAGATCACCAGGTTTGATCTTAAACAGAGGTCTTTCCTGTTGGGGTGTTCTGTCCCCAGAGAGGCTTAGATCTTTACCTGTCTAGATCCTTCTGTATGTGACTGTTTAGTCTTAGAGCCACCACATAGGCCCCTCTCCCCATTTGGTATGCTGCAGTAGAAACAGTTCCAGCACCCCGAAATATAGAGCCCAGTGTTTTCCCACCTGACTGTGCCCTACTGTCAGTGGTGCATAGTCCCTGGTGCCCGCCGAAGACTCCTCTGCCCTCCCCGCACTGGCAGAGGTTCCCAGGTGCCTGAGGCCTGGCCCCACCCAGCAGCTGCAGTCTGGAGTGGGTTCCCGGTACTGAGCTAGTTCAGTGTGCCCGAGGAGCGTGTATGTGCGGGGGTCTCAGGGAGAACTGCACCCAAGAATTGCTGGAGGGAGGCTGGAGGAAGCGGGCCCCAGGAAGGAAAGGTGTTCAGCTGGCAATGGATCGGGAAGCACCTAAGAGGAGTCAATGGCGATGGCAGGAGCTTGGGGTGGGGGAAGGGCAGCTCTCTGTTCCTCTGTGGAGCAGAAAGCCGCTGGGGAATTCTGTCCTGGCTGGTGCTAGAGCTGGAGAAACTGTAGACTTGGGTTCAGGGTCAGCTGGGGTCCAAGGTTTGGATCCCAGGTGGAAAAATCAAACCTTTACAGAGAGAGTCCTGGCGAGGCTGCTACTTGTCAGCCATCATGCTCCCCCCCCCCATAGGTGGCTTTTGACTCTTGACTCTCTGTTTTTTTTGAGAGTTTGCTTAGTAAGATCTGCTCCAATTCTGACCATTTTTTTTTCTAAATTTTGATATGTCATTTTTCCTTTTCTCATATCCTGGCCAGCATTTTTTGTTATTCTGTTAATGATTGCCATTCTTACTGGGGTGATATGGAATCTCAGTGTAGATTTAATGTTTATTTCTCTGATGACTTGTAAGGTTAAACATGTTTTCATATGTTTGCCACTTGTATATCATCTTCTGAGAACTGTATGCTCATTTAATTAGCTCATTTATTGAGTTGTTTGAGTTCTTGTTATTTTTCATTATATATTCCATGTATTAACAATCTGTTAGATGTATATCTAGCAAATATATTATATCACATTCTTTAGGCTCCTTTTTCATTCATTTGTTTCCTTTGTTTTGCAGAAGCTTTTAAAATCATTTATAAATTTTTTATCAATTCATTATTGGTTTAGATTTGTGTATAAGTCCCCCCTTCCCCCCAATTCCTTCCATCCCCTTTGTAAGTCTCTCAATTCCTCTGTCAGTTTTTCTTACTGCTCAAACTTAACCTGGTTAAGAACCACATGTGAAGAAGAATATGATGCGCTTGGCTCTCTGTTCTTGTTTAAGGCAACTAAGAATGATCTGCTCCAAGTCCATCCACTTTTCTTTAAATTTCATAAGGTTATTTTTTTTTCCTTTCAGCTGAGTAGAATTCCATAGTGTATATGTAGCACAACTTTGATATCCATTTTCCAGTGATAAGCATTTAGGTTGATTCCAAATTTTAGCAAGTATGAATTGAGCCCTCTAAACATGGTTGAGCAAATGTCTCTGTGCTGAGGAAAGAAATATTGAGAGATGCCCAGTATATAGATAGCTGGGACCAATGGTAGCTCTATATGCATAATTTTTAGGAGCCTCCACAGTACTTTCCATAGTAGTTGTACAAGATTGCACTCTCAACAACAATGAATGAGGGTTCCTTTTTCCCTTGCATCCTTGTCTACATCTATTGTTGATGGATTTTTTAAATGATTGTCATTCTAAATGGAGTAAGAAGGAATCTCCTTGTTGTTTTGACATGCATTCCCCTGATGATTAATGATGATGAGCATTTTCTTAAATGAGAATTGGTCATTTTTGTTTCCTCCTCTATGAATTCCCTGTTAAGTTCAGTATCCCATTTTGTGAGAGGGATGTTTTGATTTTTTTATTATTTAATTTTTGTGATATTAAATTTTAATACAAGGTTATACTCTTAGACTCCTTTATGGACACCTCAATTCTGCTAATGGTCTTCAATCAGGCTATTAGTATTCATTTGGGGGACCGAAAGGCCTCAGTCAGTTTCTGAGGTGGGGGGACACAGTGCCTCAGGCTATTTCCACCCACCCTGAGGCTCTTATAATCTTTCTGTTCCCTTTTCCACAATGTTCCCTGAGCCTTTGCCGGCAATATAGGGATTGTATATTGTTCTGCTTTCTCTGTAGACTCTGGATCTCTGTTTTTATGAGATTTGAGCAAACACATTCATGAAGTGTCCTTTTTAGTGATTGATATTATTTCCTTAATACTGGAATATTTAGGAAGTATTTTACTATGCCATGGTGTTGCAGAACAATACCTTTCACAAATAACAATTCCACAAAAATACATCTCACTGAGAATTAGGAAAAAGAATCCCAATTTTAAGCAATGGGTATAAGATTATTTAATGAAATCAAAGAGGATAGAAATAAACTACTAAATGAATTTAAAGAATACAGATAAACCACTGTAGGAAGTATGAAAGTAAATGTAAGTTAAGAAACAGGGATTTAATAAACAGATAGATATTGGGGAAAACAGCTTGAAATTTTAGAAAGAAAGAGCTGAAGTAAAAATAAAATATTAAGACTAAGTGGAAGACAGAATACCCAGAATAAAACAGGGGATGGGTCAACAAGAGCATTTGGACATGGACAAAGATAAAATATTAAAGTAAGAACATATGTGTTTTCTATGAGATACCATTAAAAAACAAAATTTACAAATCATGGAGCTACAAGTGGGACTTCAAACTAATAGCATAAATAATACACTTAAAAATTATAGTAGATAAGGCCTTATTGCTAAAGATCCCACAGACTGCTGTCACACAACACTGAGAAGCCCTGCTGAATCTGGAAACAAATACATTTCCCAGAAAGCTAGCCTGTGTAATGCCTGAAGGCACTGTTTACAAGCTTCCAGGGGAACCAGACCACTTATATTTCGAGAAAACAGGGGGCATCCTCAAGCTACAGGGACCAATAGCCTGAGCATGCTATATGGAACAGATAAGCAAGTCAAGAAATGCCCATCTTTGCAACAGAGGCACTCAACCTAGGTAGGTAATCAACAGCTGGCTAATTGGCTATGAGACCCGCTCAGTGGCAGGGAACTCTTAACTGGTATGGGGATCCAAGGCAACCTTGAATGGGGACCAACAACTCAATCTCCAAGGGGAAGTCCACACTAACCATGGTTCTTCAGAAATGCTATACCATTCAAATGCTCACCAAACTAGCAATATTTGTCTCAACTGACCAGTAATGATCTCACTCTTCACTGGAGATTCTGCTTGTATTTTTCAGAAACAAATGAGAATCATGGACACCAAAACTCCGTCAAGTGTACCTGAGTTGATGGGGGGGGGGAACCAGGCTGGAGGAACTACCTCAAACTCACCATATTGAGCTCTAATGCAATCTATAAGGAAGTGGGATGATGAGCAAAAGAGCTATTCCCACAGCAACACAGATATCCTAGGGAAGGATAATGGAGATAGGCAACAAGGGTGGCCAAAATATTCTAAAACATCAATTCATAGACTCTTAAGAACTTAACAATTATGCAAACAACTCACCCACCACAACGCAGGGAAATTTGTGGCAGAGGTGGTGGAAAGAATGTAAGAGCCATGATGGGGAAAATAATGGATAAAGGGGCATGTCAACATGGTTTTAAGGAGTTTTCTCTAATAACTTATGATGCAAAGCATCTTGTTACATTAATATACATACATATATATATATATATATAATTATATACCAATAAATATGTTAAAAATAATAGTAGAAAACTTCCCAAGTCTAGAGAAAGAGATGACTATCTAGATTCAAAAATCATATAGAATGCCAAAAAGACAAGAGCAGAAAGAATCTTCACCCATAAAATTATATTTACAACATTAAACACAAAGGAAAAAGAAAAATATTGAAAAATAAAATAAAGAATAAGAAAAAATATTTAAAGCTGCAAGGGAGAAGCATCAACTCACATATAAAGGCAGGGATCATCAGAATTGTAGCAGATTTCTCAAAGCCTAAAATCCAGAAGAATTTTAATGATGTGTTCCAAGAGCTGAAAGGCAATAATTAACCACTGAGATAACTATACCCAGCAAACCTATTAGTCACAATTAAAGGAGAAAGAACTTTACATGATAAAAATTGAAGAAATTCATTCTTTTTGGGAAAAAATAATATTATTTTCAATGTCACTATATTGTTTAGTATCTCCAGTATTTAGGTATCTTTCAAAAGGAAATGACATATCCTTCACCCATCACTGTCCCATTCCTCCTTTTCTAAGCCTGTGGAAGCTATTGTTATATTGTCTACATCTATATTTTGCTATTTTATTTTCCATATATAAATTAGATCAGATTTTTTTCTGCCTAAATTGTTGAATTTAGTATTCATTCCTGAGTTACCCATATATTGTCACAATTGACATGATTTTCTTCTTTTTAAAGACTGTGTAATATTATATTACATGCATATTTCATATTTTATTTATCCATTCATCTGTTAATGTGTGATAAATTTATTTGTAGATGTTGAATACTGAGAATAATGCATTAAATATGGAGTAAAAGTAATATCTGAAATAGGGATCCATTATTAATGTATAGTAAATCCATTCGATTATATATCACTGACTGACACATAGTTTTAGCATTCTACTCTTATTTTCAAAGATGTTTTAAATAAAACTTATATCAGCTGGATGTGGTAGTGCATGCCTTTAATCCCAACACTCAGGAGACAGAGGTAAGAGGTTTGCTGTGAGTTTGAGGCCACCCTGAGATTACATAGTGAATTCCAAGTCAGCCTGGGATAGAGACCCTACCTTGAAAAACTGAAAAAAAATTTAAAAAGACATACCAGTTTATATCTTTTCTAACAATGTGTAGCTTCCTTTCCCCTACAGACACTTACATTCTTGTTTTTAAATTTTTAAATGTCATCTTAACATGAATGGGGGAATATCTCAGTGAGGTTTTTGGTTCTGATTAACTGATGGTTAGTGACAGTACCATTTCATTTACCGGTTTCTAGCCATTTGTATATCTTCTTTAGATAATTGCCCCTTATATTATTATTTGCTAAAATTTTACTTTGATAATTTTTGTTTTGCTATTAAGTTATATATGTTCCTAAATTTTTTAATATATTCAAAGTCGAGGGGGGGGCAAACAAACTTCAGATGAATGTGACAGATTGTGTATTTGACATTACGTTGGTACTGGGAAATTGAACCCCCGTCATCAGGATTTTCAGGTAAGTAGATTAACCACTGAGCCATCTCTTCAGCCCTGTTCCTGGATATTTTAAAAATCAACTCTTTGTCAGAATGGGATTTAAAAAGATATTTTATCCTATTCCATAGGTCGCTTTTTTTTTGTCATTTTTTTGTCTACTATTTTCTTTGCTGAGTGGAAATTGTTTTTTTATTTAATGTAATTCAACTTATTTTTTATTTTGTTGCCTCTACACTCTTATGTTTAAGTTTTAAATCAATTTTGAGTTATTTGTGTATATAGTATAATAAAACAGATCAATTTCATTATTTTCAATGTGGATATTCAATTTTCTGATTAATGTTTATTTATTTGCCGTTTATACATTGTGTATTCTTAGTGCCCTTGAGGAAAATCATTATACTGATACTTTCAGTTTAATATCTATATTCTCTTCAAAATTTATATACAATTTAATTGCCAATGCAGTAGCATTAAGATGGGGAGCTTGCAAAAAGCAGTTAAATACTGATGGTTTTATTCCCAAGATTAGGATTAGATGCCCCTTGAGAGTATGTAGGTTACCTTCTCATTGTTGGGGCAAATACCCAACCAAAGGAGATTATGGAGGGTAAAGGCTTATTGTAACTTACAATTTCAAGGGGAAGTTTCATCATAGCTGGGAAACAAGGGAGGAGCTGAAAGCTGGCATCACATAGTCATATCATCAGGGATGTAATAGAGATTTAGCAGGTATGCAGGGCCTACTGTAACTTCTCAAGGTTCAGCATCAATGAGACACTTCCACCAGCAAGGCTCCACCTCCTGAAGTCTCCACAGCCTTCTTGATCACTGGCACCAGCTGGGAATTAAGTATTCAAGGACATGAGGATATGTGGGACATTTTGCATTTAAGCCACCACAAAGAACATATGGGTAGTAGCTAGCTCTTTAGCCATTTTACCTCAGGACCTATGAGAAAATAAATTCCTGTGATTAATTTATGAGTCTCAGATCCTTTGTTATACCAGCATGATCTTAATAATGATTATCAGTGGTGATGGTTCAAAAGTAGAGTGATAGAGTTTTGACCTTATTAGAGATGGAATAACTGTGATAAGAATAAATAAGTCATTCTGATGTTTCAATTGAAAGGAATATGCTACTAGAAACTGATATGAGATCGTTCTTATTACAAAATAGTTGGATGACATTATGACCTAATTATTTCCAAAATTTCCTGTCACTTACTACCAAAATAATGTATCTTTGGAGTATATAATTAGTCCATTGCCTGAGATTAAACCTTCAACTCAATATAAAAATATGAGATGTTTCTAAATTTATGCATTACCCTGTCATTAGACTGTGATAAATTTTACTATATTTTTCTTGTATTAGTATTTTGGTTTTATAACTTTAACCAATTTCCTGGTACTTCAATATCAATTGAATTTTGCAATGATGAAAATAATTAGCACTGTCTAAAATGGTGGCCACTCTAGCAAGGAAAACTGAGATGACCAGCCTGGTTTATTTTGTACCAATTTAATTTTCAATTCAAATAATGAAATATAATGTCTACTATATTAGACATCATAGTTGTGTCATGTCTCCAAGGGTACAAGGATCTTTGCTTATTTTTCCTGTTTATATCTTGTCTCCCAGAATATCCTAAACCATTTGTATCATCTTTATTTTTTTTCTTTTTCATTTATTCTGCTTTAACTTTCTATTTGTTGGGTTATCTTTCTTGATCCCATTGAAAACAGAAGAACAATAAAAGTTATGAGGGTTACCTTGGTTACTGTGAAGGCAGCTTACTTTTGTTGTTTGCTTTTCTCTGAAATGTGAAATCTTAGGGGAGCAACTGTGTGCAGTGGAGCATGGCAAATTAAATGTCAAGCTTCTTTTGGTGAGAACATTTGAGCACTAGCTATACACATGTAGCAAATAAGGGAAAATTCAGGAACATTTGGTTGCAATCAAAAGTCTCTGTACCTGGAACATTAAGGTTAACCTTGTCTCAACCCTCATTGTCTTTATTCACAGTTTAATAGGATTAGGAATTTTCACTGTGTGATGCTATGCACAAATTATCACAGACAGTACTAAAAAGGCTGAGGCAAGAATATTGTCATCAGTTCATGGTCTGCCTAGGCTACATAGTGAGTTCCTGGCCACCCTTAGCTAAATAGCAAACTCCCAACTCATAAAAATGCATTTCTCATAATTAAGGTCGTAGTAATGTTTGTTTTTCAAAAACCCTATGGTTGACTTTGATGCAAATTCAAGTTTTAGGATCCCAGCTGAACAGCCTCAGTATTCACACAGCAATCTTTAGTTTTCCCCAAACATGTTTTTCTGCTATTACTTGAGAACAAATGCAAGTACATAGTCTATACAGAGCCTTCCTACTGGTAAATTTGTTTCCATCTTCAGTGAAGCCCAATTGTAAACATAGCCTAGCTTGGAGGACTTCAACACCAGCTTCAATGTTCTTTTTTTTTTAACTTGTTCCTATCATCCATTC
Organism: Zapus hudsonius; assembly: GCA_004024765.1. Lineage (NCBI taxonomy): Eukaryota > Metazoa > Chordata > Mammalia > Rodentia > Dipodidae > Zapus > Zapus hudsonius. The sequence goes on from PVHP010029553.1 coordinate 19,873, forward strand.
CATTTTATGACTTGGAAATGTTAAAAATATATACAACTATAAAGAATAACAAGGCAAACACTCATACAACTATTTAGAATGGTCAAATATGTCAAATATATTCATTCTTTCTGCTTTAGTTATTTTCACATGAAGGAATGAAAATATCATACAAAATAGTATTCTCATAAATAGATTTAATTTATTATCTCCCAGAAGCAACCACACAAGTGCAATCATTAGATTGATGGATATTCTTAGTGATTAAGCTATCATGCTTTATGTCTTTACACACACAGATATATATATATATATATATATATATATATATATATATATATATATATATATATATATATATATATATATATATATCTGTGTGTGAGAATTATGTTTACCCTTTCCCCTTGAGATTACAAGCAAAAATTAAAAAAAAAAAACTTTTCTCCCCTCAGCTGCTTTTGGTTATGTCATTTATCTGAGCAATGAGAAGTTAATTACAAAAGAAAAATGTTACCAGAGATGTGGGTTTTTCAATGCTAGAATCCTGGCTTTATGGGTTGGTCTTTTAGAACTAATTTTTAGGAGGAATGTGGAAGGATTTGAAACCTTGGCCTAAGAGATGCCTTGCAGTGCTATATGCAGAGTTTGATGGACCATTCTCATCAGAATTGAAAGATGTAAATGCAGAAAAAAACTGAATTGTTCAGGGTAAAGTTATGACAGGAGCTTTGTCTGGACTTGTCTAGAGGCAGTTTGTGTGAGAGGTTTACTACATTCTTTGTATATGTTGATAACTTGTGCAGGGTAGAGGTGCATAGAAATGGAGCTGAAAGAAATATGGAACAGAAAGACATGAAAATTTCAGACTGGAGGCAGTGCCTAATAAGATTCAATTGTTTCAGAGAATGTCATCATTACGATTGGGCTAGCTGTCCTGCTTTGAGACAACAGAAAGAATGCTGAGTCCTCTGAAAGCAGTGGGCTAAATGCTGAGGTAGTGTCCTGCACTTCAAAGTTTGCTTTATTCCCCCCTCAGTTTAACAAATTTGCTAGCCTACCAGGTACTGTGGGAATATTGCAAAGTTCTTTTGAAAATGGACACCAGGCAAAGTGAGACAGGCTTATTGGATGGAATCCCCATTTAGAAACCCAGTTGAGCTATGAGATTGAACTATGTGTTGTAATAGACACCCAATTCAGGGCTATGGAATGGCTGCCAAGGAAATCTTTGAGAATGGGATGGATTGCTACCTAGACTGTAAATAGCCCAACAAAAGATGCGAATGGGAAACTCAGAGACTTTGCCACTAGTTATAGATGTTGGACTTGGAGCTACAGGTTTTGATGTTTGCTTTATTTCTTTTATGCTTTGTATTAGTTAATCAATCATTTTTTAAAATAAGGTCTTTTGCAGTATGAATGTTTACTCTGTGCCATTATGTGGTTTTGGTATTACAGTTCACAGTTAAATATCTTGGGCTATAACGATGTTTGAAAAGTGATAGAAATGAAAAAAAAAAACTATGGAATCTTTTTTTCTTTTTTTTATTGTCCATAATGAGTTACAATATTTAGTGGGCAAACAATGAGTTGTTATCCCCAATTCTCCGCTGCCCTCCCCTCCCCAATCCACTGGATAACCTCCTCCATGGGTAGTCTGGATCAGTCCTTGTGACAGGGCACAAGTATTCAGCCAGGTAGGATTGAACTCATTGTATTTTACATCATGAATAGTCGTCAGTTAGTTTATGGGGCCGGGGGTGGTATTATGGTAGTTCAAATCAGGAGTTAAACATAAACTGATCTGCTTTGAATGCTTGCTCCCTAGCAGGAGGCAATTTGGGAGGTGGAGCCTTTTTTGAAGAGGTATGTTACTGGGGATGGACCTTGAGATTTATGAGCCCTTACTTGCCAGTTCTGCTACTATTGTCAAGCTGTTGTTGGCCAGGAGATCTAGCACAACTTCTGCTCTACTATCTTTTCCCTGCCATCATGAAGCTTCCTCTTGAGACTGTAAGCTAAAATATATTTTTTAAAAAAGCTTTCCTCCCATCAGTTACTTTTGGGTGAGTAAGGTAACTGAAATAATGGTCTTAATGTGTTCTTAAATTTTGTTTTCAAGTGCTGAGTATTTTTAAAAATACTTTGTTTTGCAGTATTCCCTTTGTCAAGCAATTCTGAAGATGAATGTCAAACACATTTCTAAAAAAAATTCTGATTTTTTAAGTTCTACAAAATATTTATCAAATGAATATTAGAAAAATTAAAATTTCCTGCTAAAGACTTTTTCATTAGTCTTAGAGGGTATATATAATCTGCTTTCTAGAACTTGTTTTTGTTGATATGTACTTTGATGCATAGAACATTTTATATGCAAAGCATAAACTTGCATTATGGTTATAAAAGACATTGTTAGGGATCAGAAAGCAGTTTCCTGCTGAGGTGAC
>PVHP010029554.1:0-22192 GCA_004024765.1 Zapus hudsonius
AACATTCTAGGAAAGCTCTCACATACTAACATTGGTTTTTATGAGGCAGAGTCTGGCTGTGCAGCCCAGGGTGACCTTGAACTCATGATCCTTCTGATTCTCAAATGTTGGGTTACATGCCTGCCTCCCAATGCCTGCTTTGAATCATAATAGGGATGATAATTATTATTGAGACAGGCCTCATGTAGCCCAGGATGGCCTTAAACTTTCTATGTAGTGATGATTGATGATATTGAATTCCTTAACTTCTCTCCTCTGCCTCCCAAATGCTGGGCTTACAGGTGTATATAACTAGACCTGCTTTTATGTGGGGCTGGGAATTGAACCTAAGGCTCTCTACCAACTGAGCTACAACCTCAGCCCTTATATTTTTCGAAGGGCAGGTTCAGCAAGATTTATCTTAGAAAAGAAAGTAAAACAGAAACCTCCCAAATTGGGATTGGGTCCAGAGTGTCATCTCTCTAGTCCCTTTTTTTGAGACAAGGTTCTGTTTATAGATCTATCTGGCATCCAACTTGGAATGATGCTCTTGTCTCTACCCCTAAGTGCTAAGAATACAGGTTTGTACCACAATGGCTATTCTGAAGTTTCTAAAAAATATTATTTGCAAGCAGCAAGGTACATACATACACACACACACACACACACACACACACAGAGAGAGAGAGAGAGAGAGAGAGAGAGAGAGAGAGAGAGAGAGAGAGAGAGAGAGAGAGAGAGAGCTTGGGTGCACTAGAGCCTCCTGCCACTGCAAATGAACTCCAGATGCAGGCACTTCTTTGCGCATATGATTTTACTTGGGTACTGGGGAATAGAGTTCAGGTTGTTAGGCTTTGCAGGCAAAGGCCTTAACTGCTGAACCCTCCAGCCCTAAATTTTTAAATTACACTTTTACAAATGTGGACAGATTGTTCCCCTGCTGATAATCTATTCGAATGTTGAATCACCGAGTCATGCATTGGATGCCTCCGGATGTGAGACCTTGCTTTTGAGAACAACAGAGCTATCCTGTAGGAAAAATGAGAAGTAATAGAAGAAAAAGGGAAGTCACTCAGCATGTGACTTGCAATTGATCTACCTTAGTAAGGTCCGGCTGCCATGACCAAGTTCAATAGCCTGGGTGGATTACACAGCAGAAGTTTATTTTCTCACAGTTCCCGAAGCTGGTAGTATGGGTCAGGGCTGAAGCATGGCCAGGCTCTGATGAGGGCTGCCTACCTGCCTGGAAGATGGCCGCTGTTTCTCCAGCTACTCACTAGGCCTTCCTTCAGGGCACACCTGTGAACAGAGAGTCTAATCAATCCAAGGGTCTTACCTTCATGACCTCATTTAACTTAAAAAAAATGTCTGCAAGGAGAAAGAGAAAAAGAGAGAAAGAGAGGGAGATAGGGAGAGAGGGAGGGAGGGAGGGAGAAAGAGAGAGAGAGAGAGAGAGAGAGAGAGAGAGAGAGAGAGAGAGAGAGAGAGAGAAAGTATGGGCATGCCAGGGCCCTCTTGCCACTGCGAACGAACTCCAGATGGATGTGCCACTTGATGCACCTGTCCTTACCTGGGCACTGGGGAATCCATCTCAGGGTGTCAGGCTTTATGAGCAAGCACTTTAACTGGCAAACCATCTTTCCAGCCCCTCATTTAATTTTAATTAAATTAAATTTAAAAAGGTTCGTCTCCAAATACTACAGAATTGGGCTTCATCACACACACACGGGGATGGACAAATATTTAGCCCATCATAGTATTAGTGGTGACAGCTTTGACAGAGAGAAAGAAGTGTGAATGGCAGAAAGTCACTGAAATAATTCAAGAAAGGAGATGTCACTGTGGATGTAGGAAGGTGTTTTGGGAGCCAAAGAGTTTGTGCTGAATTCCCAAGCAGGAGGTGGGCTTCACTGGAGAAGGAAGTTCGGGAATGCATTTTAGGAAAGACATAAGCAAGCATCTCTGGGAAGGTATCTTAGGAAGAGTTAGACAGTGGAGAATAGGGGTGAATGGGCAGGAGAACAGCCATGGTTGTCGTGGTAAGAGCAAAGGAAGGAGAGGCATGCTGGACCTGAGTTATAGGGGACCTCTGAGGCCAGGTTGAGATGACTATTTATTTGCTCATTGATTGATCAATTGACTTATAGAGACTGTGTCGTGGTATGTCATCCAGACTGGCCTTGAACAGCCTGTAGCCAAGGTTATCCTTGAACTCCTGATCATCCTGCCTCCACCTTTGAAGCACTGAAATTGCAGGTGTGCATCATGATACCAGATTCAGGGAAGGGAGCCCAAGGAGATGGCCATCCACAAGGCTTGGCCAGGACTCTGCAGGAATGTTGAGTGTCGTAGTCAGCCATACCGCTGGGATGAATCTCCAAACCAGGTACAATTTTGGGGAGGAAAGAATTTATTGAAGTAACAGATCCATGGGAAGTTAAAGGAAAAAGGCTGGCCCCCTTTCACGGATCCAAGCAGAGACAGAAAGAGGCCCAGCACCTCCAAAGCCAGCCAGCAACTATAACACTGTAATTCACAAAATGCAGAACTGCCAGACAGGGTTCCAGCTCTTCTTTTGCATATCTATCCCTAGTATTTTGCATCCAAATTAGAAAGGGCCAGTCCCCAGGAGGCTAGGCCAAAGTGATACTTCCTCCAGCCAGAAGCCTGGAGACAATTAACAATTTAATAAACACAATTATAATAAATTCTATTGGGGGACATTATTCAAATTACCACTTTGAGGCTCAGGAAGACTGGACAGGAGGCTGTGGTAGTGTGCTAGGAGCCAGAGCCTGAACCAAAGTCTTCCATCTTACCATATTGTAGCTGGTAATTACCTTTTCCTTTTCATTGTTCTCACTTTCAGAACCTTATTGTTTTGACTGCTTATCCCAGGAATGCATGAACATTGTAAAACAAAGCAAAATAAATATCATTGTATAACAGATAGCAAAAAGAGGCTGCACTGTTAGCCTCCAAAGACAAATACTCTTGAGAGTTAAATACATTTTCTAGCTATTTACATGTTTACCAAAATATGTGTTGTTTTAATATTCATATAAAATATATTTCTATACGAGATTTTCCATGCCCTGCTTGTCTTTCATATTCAACTTTTTTTTTGAGGTAGGGTCTCACTCTAGTCCAGACTGACCTGGAATTCACTATGCAGTCTCAGGCTGGCCTTGAACTCACAGCGATCCTTCTACCTCTGCCTCCTGAGTGCTGGGATTACCACATCCAGCATCAATTTATATATTTTTTTATGTAGACATTGTTTCAAACATTAACACCAAAATAAAAACTTAACAAATGCCTTAGTACCTACCATTCAACATTATGCAATATTAATATCAGGTTTTATTATTTTTTATGAAGTTTAGAATAGAAATGAAAAACTATACAGTTGAGATCCCAATATATCCTTCCTTGACCTCATCATCCTCTGTTTTCAAAGATAAATGTTATCACATTTTGTGTTTATTATTCATGTATTCATAAACAAGTAGTATTGTGGGCTTTAAGTTTTTTTAAATAAAATTTTATTTAATTTTTTATAACAGGTGATACTCTTATATCCCTCTCCCATACCCTCATTCCACTGAGGGCCCTCCTCAGTGGGGCTGTTGGTATTCACTATGGGGCTCTGAAGGTCTCAGTCTCTGGGTAGGGGGCCATTCCTCAGGCTAGTCCTACCCACCTTTCGGCTCCTACAATTTTTCTGCCCCTTCTTCCCCAGTGTCCTCTGAAGCCTTGGTGAGCATTCTAGAAATCCGATTTAGTGTTCAGTTCTCTGTAGCCTCCAGAATTCCATTTCCCTTGTTTTCAGGCTAGTAGTGAACACTGCTTCCTCTGAATGACTCCTGGGCCCCAGCAGATGAGGTGGAGGTGACCCCTTTCCTGGTAGGCAGTTGGCTTTCTTTCCTTGCTGTATTGAAATATCCTGGGACTCCCCAGTATCCTCTGCCATCTGTAAGAAAGAACAGATTCGCCAACCAAATGTGAGAATAGATTGGATTAAAAGGGATAAACAGAGTTGTTGAGAGACATTTTGATGTGTATATCTCCTCTTCTTAGCCAAAGGGCAGCGGAGGTTCTCTCTTAACTCTATGAGATTCCTATCCATGAGAATCTGACTTGTTTCTCAGTACAAAGTAGGGGTTCTCTCCAACTGAGTGGATCTCATGTCCAATCCAAGAACAGCCGTCCGTTACCCACATAGGCTGTGTGCCACTATTGCACAGGTGGTTGATTTCCTAACTTGCAGGATCCCTGTTTAGTCACCCTGTTGGTAACCCTTACTCTCCAGTAGTTCCCCCAGCATTATGAGGGCTATAGCTGGCAATTTCTGGCTTCATTTCCACCCCCCCCCCCAGAGTCAAGGTGTTGCACAATCTGATGAGTTGTGCAGATGTCCAAAGAAACTCTTTCAAAATCCTTGTTTGTTTGCATGAAGGAAACCAGAGACAAGCAGCAGGAGTGCCAAGAAGAAGCCTGAAGCTCAGACATACTATGAAGAAATAGCTCAGGGTGTTCAGAGATATGAGTTCTGTTAACATTCAGTTGCATTAGAGAGATTCCTATGGGATCTCATGCAAAAGCACTCCCTGGTGAAAAACTTGTATTTTCCTGACTATGAGGAAGCATGAACGATCCCCAGTCCTTCAAGGTCTTCTCACCCACATACAGAGGAAACTAATGACAGACAATGCAGGGAACTGGAATGATTTTGTAAGATTCACTTTTCCACTAAAAAACAACCTCCCACCTCAAACCCAAAACAACAACAAGAAACAGTTCTCGCTTTCTATCCAAACAAGATGTCATTGGATAATTCTCTGAAAATCATTTCACAATGAACATTGCTGGGCCAAACGATCCTAAAATATACGACTATCTTCTCCCCCCAGAGCACTGGAATGGAATTTCAGTATATTTGGCAAAGGGAGCTAGACATATCCTTTTGGTGAAAGAGAGCCTGATAAAGCTTTCTTAGCCAAAATTTTCACATAGTTTATAAATCCCAGGCAAGGGGAAAAAATGCAAGCCAACAATAAGCAGTCTCTGTTTTGATAGTTTATCCGTGGGGAATCTGTTACTTCAGTGTTCTAGGTATGGTAAAGATGTCCTCACTCCTGGTACCAAACAAAGTTGGTGGCTCCTCAAGGGTAGATCACGGCCAAGTGAGCCCCACACAGGAAGCAGGCCAATGAGCCATTTAGCTTAGATCTTGGGTACAATCCTCAATGGGTCTGCTGTGGGTTGAATGTGAAATGTCTTGTGAGTTTGAACACTTGGCCTCCTCCTCCTCCTCCTCCTCCTCCTCGTCTTCCTCTTCCTCCTCTTCTTCTTCCTCCTCCTCTTCTTCCTCCTCCTCGTAAACCAGAATAAACTCTTTCTTTCCTTAAACTGTTTCTTGTCAAGTATTTGGTCAGCAATGAGTAGAGTAACAAATTCATGGTCTGTCAGAAAAACAGCATTACAATATCATGTCTTATTTTTTTTATCCAGTTACATGCAAATTCATAGACTGGGAGTTTTGTTTCTAGCAATCTCCAGAAAAGAGTCTTGAGGGACATTCAGTCTTGAGGAGGGGATCCTAGTGTTAAGGCACATATAAACTTGTCGTGGTTTTAAGAGACATGGATACATAGATGGATATCACTAATGAGATTATTATCATCTTAAACAATTTATAGAAAAAATTCACATTTCGCATTTCTCTTATCAGGTTCACTGGGTTTGTGAACTTTATCATTTCTGTACCCAGTGCTCTTTTTAATCTCTAGCTTAGGGACACATGATCTATTAATCCATTTTAAGAATAAACTTGGAGCAAAGCAAATCATAAATATTCTGAATTTATTCCACTTGTCCCAGTGACATTATTATGTCTATTTCTTTTTTCTTTCCTTTTTTTTGGTTTTTGGAGGTAGGGGCTCGCTTTAGTCCAGGCTGACCTGGAATTCACTATGTAGTCTCAGGGTGGCCTTGAACTCACAGTGATCCTCCTACCTCTGCCTCTTGAGTGCTAGGATTAAAGGTGTGCGCCACTATGCCTGGCCTGTCTATTTCTTTTGATATCTACAACCATAAATGCCTTATAAAACCTTCATGTCATTTCTTCTGGATCACATTCTTTCTTATAACATTTAACCACCCTTTTTGAGGTATGCAGCATGTATATATATGCATCAGTAAAAATTTGAAAAATAAAACAATACCTATTTCTGAGAGTTGTTTAGCACATGGACCAAAATATTGCAGATGAAAGTCTTGATAGTGTCAGTGAGTAATAGGATTAGAATCAGTGACCAACAGTGTTTTCAGTGTCCCATTTGAGACATGCAAAGACCTAATAATCTGCTTCATAGCAATTTAAAAAATAACTATAATTGCCTCCCGAAGAGAATTTAATAAAAAGCAATTCAAACCAAAGCTCTGCTTGGTTTCCAAAACCCATTTCACCACCCCCAACACACATCAATTTGTGATATAACACTTAGAACAAAAAAATACCCTTGTCCAACCATAGCTTTGTATAGCAGAAGAAACCCCCAAGAGAAGGGAGTGACTTGATTTTAGGCACTGATGACCTTTCCCCATATGACTTAGTAAAGTCTTCAGTTTTCTTATCCATAAAATACTTTCAAGTCTTTATTTTACTTCTTCCTGTAATAACATACTCAGATAAAGACAGTAGATAATAGTTGTTTGGTGTGTGTATGGGGGATAATGTTCTATTTTTTAAATATTTTATTTTTTAATATTTTATTTATTTTTCAATCAGAGAAATACAGAGATAGATAAATAGATAGATAGATAGAGAGAGAGAGCACCAGGGCCACCACCTTGTAGGTCTGGAATATGTGGGCACTGGGGAATTGAATCTGGGGCTTTAGGCACTGGAGGCAAGTGCCTTAACCGCTGAGCCATCTCTCCAGCCCAGATAATGTTCTGTTGTAATTATAAAAGAAAGAACTGGATAAATGCCAAACCTCCAGTGTATTAGACTGGATTTGAGAGGCTTTTCATCCACTCAACGTTGATGGCTCAACTTTCTAAGGTCCTCCTCATTTCTTCCCTCGGCTTCACAGTCACCAAACTCACCACATTGCCTTCTCTCAGGACTCCTAATAGTCTCAGTATGACAGAAAGAAGCTAGAAGAAAGTCATGTGATCAAGCTCACCCATTTGAAGGTGATTATGGGCAGTGTTGCCTGAGGCCGATGCCATAGTTCCATACAAAGCTGGACAATGTCCCTCCTCCTGGCCTGGAATCTCTATCAGCCCAGGGCAATAAAGGAGAAGGAGGCCTTCAGAGTGCAGAGTTGGAGAAGCAGCGGCTAGTGCTTCCTACAAACATGGCTTCTTGGGTGTAGACCTCCACGAGCAGAAGGCCTCAATAGAACATGAGTCCTACTGGAGCAGTTTAAAAGATTTCCAATGAGCAAACCCGAGACAATTAGAACTCACAGTACAACAGGAAGTTGACTCTATATTGAGATACAGTTAGCCTTTAGTTACTGATGGGGGTTGATATTATGATTCTCAGACATTAAAATTTGAGGATGTTCAAGTCCCTTAGATAAAATTGTGAAGTGTTTGTGTATAACCTACTCCTATCCTGATACTGTGTACTTGAAAACATCTGTCCATGCTGAAGTACAATGTAAATGCTATATTATACTGAGCTGTTGAGGGAATGAGAAGGAAGAGGATGTGTCCTGTTTAGTACACAAGCAACTTGAGCATATTTTCATCTATGGGTGGTTGAACCTGTGGATATAGAGCCCACATACATGAGAAGCCAACTGAAGACAAACAGATGATTAATGAAATAAGTGAGAGAGAACTGAAAGTGCTTTCTTAGTACAGGACTTCATTTCAGACATATAGAAAGGTAGTAGAAGCAGAGAATCACCAGTTGACAAACACAACAGGGATTATGATTATTACTTTTTTTGGTGCTACGGTTACACCACACACACACACACACACACACACACATGCACACTCATGCACACACACACACACGCGCGTGCGCGCGCAGCGCACACTTGCAAATATTCATATCTGCATCTACTTTCCCTCCTTTACTGACTTTTCCCCCAATTTTCCCCTCATTTCCTAAGAACTTAAAAACAGTGGTTATTTCTGCGTTTTTACCATACATCCATTCTTCCACATATCTCAGGATCAGAGAACCAGTGTTTCCTGGTCTTGGGTTCAGGACGTACTTGGGAGCAGAGAAACCACTGAGTAGGAAAAGGAGAAGAGAAAAAACATTTTCCACAACACAAGAGTGACTCAAAGATTAATGTGTCATTCTCTATGAAGTGTGCTTCTTTACAGAGAACAGATGATCACATTCAAGCTAGGGGTATCATGATGTATTTCCCCCTGTCTTGCGCACAGTGTCTGCTCTCTAGGGTGCACCCAATAGGGTGACCCTATACATTAATTTTAAAACAGCGTTTCTAAGAAACAACTCACAGGCACAACTTGTCCTAAAGTCAATAGAGAGTAAGATGCATTATGACCCTGTTCACACAGGGACATGTGTGGTTGGGTTTCTGGTAGCATCCAAGTCCTAAGTCACCATGTGAGGACAGTCAGCATGTACCCTCAGATGGCAGGTGACTTTTCCCATAGAGCAGGATGAACCGAGTCACGGCTGCCCTCCCACCTCCAGCTTCTCCCTCTGAGCAGCCTTGGCTCCCTGCTGGGGAAGAACTGACTGTACAAGACCCTGTCAGATTGTGTAACTCCATGTCCACCACCCTTCCCACACCCTGCCCTTGCCTACCCTTATTTCCTGCCTCTCCCTCTGTGGCTGGGGTTGGAAGTGTTCCAATAGATGGAATGTATTTTGCTCAACAGTGAGAGAGGATGCCAAGGAGCCCTGCACCCCCAACCCTAAATCATCTTCACCCCATCCCCACATGCTGACCTGTCAAATTCCAAAGCAGAGGAGATTGTTTTTGCTCAGGAAACAGATCAACCAGGAAGGGACAAGAGAGAAGGAACAACACTCTTAGACTTGAGTTGTAGCTTAAATCACTCCTCCTTGGGGGTCATTTAGCCCTCCTGTGACAGGCTTGGTTCACCTAGAGAAGGGGCAGTGAAACCTGCTCTAGATGTCCTAGGAGTGACAGTTGAATGAGCTCACACACATGAGTTGCCAGAGGAATGTTTGGTGGCATCATTGTCATCAAAAATACTCATTTCAAAAAATAACCCAAACTAGCCAGGCGTGGTGGAGCCCTCCTTTAATCCAAGCGTTCAAGAGGGAGACAGAGGTGGGAGGATCAACATGAGTTCAAGGTCAGCCTGAAACTACATAGTGAGTTCCAGGTCAGCCTGGGCTAGAACTGTGGTCACTCAAACTTCATCAAAACAGAGTTCCAGAGGCTCTTTAGAGAACTCAACATTAAGTTAGATGCCTACATTGTTTTCCAAGGCTCAGGGATCATGGGAAGAGAAGATGGAAGGATTACTAGAGCCTCTGGGGGGTGGGTAGGAATAGCCTGATGCACAGTGTTCCCCATTCCCTGAAGAGACAGACTGAGGCCTCAGCCCCCAAATGAATCCCAGTAACCCCACCTAAGAAGACTGAGAAGAATTGGCATGGGGAAGGGGAAGGAAGGGAGGGAGTCGAAGAGTACAACCTTTTTTAAAAAAAATAAAAAAATTAATAAATAATAAATAATAAAAAAAAGTTTAAGAAGAGAGGAAAAGAAAAAAAATAACCAGAAACAATCAGTCTGATGATGGAGAACTTGATGCTAGCTGGTTTACTCAGGGACATAGTAGAAATAAAGATTAAAATGTAACAAAAGACTAAAGTGTTTTTATATCATAAAACAATCTTTGTGCATTTCATAGGAATTTCTTATTATGGTTTTAAGAAATGTTTCTCAAAGAGCCACGTGTTAAAGGTTCGGTTCCCAGCCCACCCATGGCATTATTGGGAGGTAGTGGAAACTCTAAGAGGTGGGTAGGGCTAAGTAGGAGATCTTAGCTCATTGAAGGGGACTATGGGGCTCACCAGGTCCTTTCCTCTGCCTCTCTTTTATGTTCTGGCTACATGATGAACAGATTTATCTTACCATGATATACTGCCTTATCACCAGACCAAAAGCAATAGGGCTTGCTGATTCTGATGGAAACCTCCAAAACTGTATGCTAAAATAAACCCTTTTAAAATAAGCTGATTTTATCAGATATTTGTTAGAGTAATTGAAAGCTGACTAATGAACAAAAAATGTAATATGATGGACCATCTACTTCTGGAGTTTTCTTTTTTTTTTTTTAAAATTTGTTTTTGAGACAATGCATTGCTTAAATGTCCCAGACTAGCCTTGAACTTATGACCATCATGTTTTAGCCTATGAAGGGCTTGGATTACAGGTGCTTCTGTCTTCTTGAATCTCTCATTATGTTTATGGAATGGCAGGTAACTGTCAGGTCTTAATCCTGTATAATAACAGGCTGAAATAAAAAAAGCATCATGTATGAATAAGGACGGTTGTGGTTTGATTGTGAAATATTCCCCATAAATGCTTGTGTTTGAGCACTTGTTACACAGTTGGTGACTGGTAGGGAAGGCGTAAAACCTTTAAGAGGCAGAGCCTCATTGGAGGAAGTGGGTCACTGGGGGCAGTCCAGCCCCACTTCCTGTCCACTCTCTGCTTCCTGACTACAAATGCAGTGTGACCAGCTGCCTCATGCTCCTGCTCCCATGACTTCCCTTCAATGATGGACTGTATCACCTTAAACTGTGAGCCAAAACAATCCATACCTGCCTTAAGTTGTTTCTGTCAGGTTTTTGGTCACAGCACCAAGAAAAGTAACCACCATGCACACATTGGAACATGGAAAGTTTACCATAGAGTTATTGCCGACAGCAAGGTATTGAAGTTTGGGGGATCAGTTATTATGGAGCAAAGAGAACCCTTGAGAATGTAAGATTTTCAGAAGTAGAAAGAGAAGTAGAACGTAGTTCATGCTCATCAGGCTGAGATGAAGACTTCCTTAGTACCCAGCCATGGCTCGCTTCATGGCCACAAAGTTCATAGACAACATGTTGGCAGACTTTCTTGGAGATCTGCTATCTCAGATGCCATCTCAGGGAGGTTTCAGGCATCAGAACATACTATGAAATTTTTCTGAGTATGTGTCCAGGAATCATGTTAGCCTTTGGTCCTGAAGAGGACACTCACTTCTGGAGTCAGACATTGGATAGACTGTGTATCGTAAGACCATGGAAGAAAGAACACTCCAGAATCTGGGAGAAGAAAAACCCTGTAGAAAGATTCTTCCAATATCCTCTGCCAGTAAAGGCTCACATTGTACCCAAAAAGAAAGGTACATAGAATCATGTTGTAGTTGCCTTCATGTTGCTTGTAGTTCCTTCATATTGCTGGGATAAAGAACTGGCCAAAAGCAACCGATGGGAGGAAAGGTTTGAGTTTGGCTTGGAGTCTCAAAAGGAAGCTTCATGATGTCAGAGAAAAGCATGGCATGAGCAGAGGGTGGACATCACCTCTAGACATCACAGCAGGTGGAAAACAGTAGCAGGAGATTGAGCCAAATTCTAGCAAGGGAGAGCTGGCTATAACACCCCTAAGCTTATCTTCAACAACACACCTCCTCCAGCAAGGCTCTACTTCCCAAATTGCCACCAGCTGGGAACCAAGCATTCAGAACACATGAATGAGTTTATGGGGAGTAGTCTATTCAAACCGCCACAGATTCTGCATGTACAGAACAAAGAAAGGTGGACTTGCAATTGAGGCAAGGAAATGATAACTTATACATCAAGACATTATACAACCATATAACTTTGTCCACACAACAAAGGTTCTAATTAATAAAGAAAAGAGACATTGTGTAGGAAACAAGGCCCCTTGACCCAGAACTATGGGTCCCTAAACATTAGACCTTGAGCAAGGCCTACTCTCTGAGGTCAGTCTCTGTGGCTACATATACTATTGAGAATTTTGTATGTTTCTAGCATAAAGAAATTATGACTATCTCAGGTACTATATACACCAACTACCCTGATCTGATCATTACATGTGGTATGCATGTGTTGAAAGTCACAGTATACCCTATAGGTATGTTCCCTTGCTATGCATCAGTTAAAAATACATAACTATAGGGGCTGGAGAGATGGCTCAGCGGCTAAGGCACTTGCCTCCAGTGCCTAAGGCCCCGGGTTCAATTCCCCAGTACCCACATATGCCCCTGGTGCTCTCTGTCTGTCTCTCCTCTCTGTATTTCTCTGCTTGAAAATAAATAAATAAAATATTTTTAAAAATACATAACTATATATAAGCCATGTTTGCAAAATACTTGCCTTGTAAAAATGAAGAACTGAGTTCAATTTCCAGAACCCATATTAAAAAAAATCTTGGTTGGGGGAATGGTGGCACACACTTGTACTCCCAGCTCTGGTGAGGCAGAAACAGATTTCTGGGATTCACTGGCCAGGCATTCTAGCCTGTCTGGTGAGCTCTAGGCCAGCAAGAGACCCCATCTCTGGCCTCCACATGCAAATATGTGCACATGCATCTGCACACATGTGGTGATGTGAATCAGATGTCTCCCATAAATGCGTGTGTTTTGAATGCTTTGTCTCCAGATGCTGGCGACTTGGGAGGTGAAGCCTTGCTGGGGAAGTTCTGTTTCTGGGGGTGGAATATGGGATATTATGCATCCTAGCTTTGTCCCTTGCCAGACCTCAGCTCACTCTCTTGCTGCTATTTCCCACCTGCTGTGGCAGGAAACGATGTCCAGCTCTGCTCTGCATCTTTCTCTGCCAGCACGAAGCTTCCCCTCAAGACTATAAGCCTAAATAAACCCTTTCCTCCCATCAGCTGCTTTTGGTTGGGTATTTTGTCCCAGCAATGAGAAGAAGGTAACTACCACACCCACACCCACACCCACCCACCCCCTCCACACACACATATGAATATACAACATGCATCCATGTTTACAACATGACTTCTGCGTCCTTATCTATCAGGCCATTATAAAGACCAAATGAGACAGCAGATGGAAGCTGGTGGCACTAGTCACAGAAACAGCACCATCGATACATAGAGCATAGTGTCTGGCATGATGGATTCTGGTGATGGACTCCTTGGTCCCTGCTCTCTACTCAGGAGCTGTGTGATTATGAGCAAACCCTTTTGACTCAGAGTGTTAAATCCTTGTGTTATGTATAATGACTCCTCATCACCTACTATTGTGAAGTGAGAACCAGCAAACTCCACTCAGCATGTTTGCCTCTAGAAAAATGCAGATTCAATTATATAACCACCACAAGTAAATGCTAGTTGTTATTTGCTCCTATGGCTGTTGATGCACGTTTATTTTTCCCTTGGCTGTTCATTTTTCTCAAGACCAGGAAAGCTACTTGTACTCCCTCAGATTATGGGCATTCTGAAATCAGCCCAATGTGGTTTCCTCCCCATCCAGCTCCCACCACCCCCATCAACTTGCATTGCTTATAATTGTTAACATTTGTGCTATCCAGAAACTTTCATTTCTTTAGAAATTTTACAGCCTGAATTTCTCAAAATATTTTCTGGAAGAAAATGATTGAGGTTTTTCTATGTGTTTGTTTTAATGTAACCAAATAAAGAGTAGGCAGCCCACTAATGACAATTCATTTGCAAGACTGGGGAATGGGAGCCAACCCAGGTCCTTCTGGGTTGCAATGCTTTTGTCGTGCATTTGCAGGATGACGCTGGAGAGGAGATGCCAGCGGGAACCGCAGGGGGGCTTGGCCAGAGCCTCTGTGCCTGCACTGGCCTCTCAACTCTCTTCCTTGATTTATAGTCTCTGGCATTCAATCCGTCTAGTGGAGGATCACACACTCCTGCATGACATGATTGGCATTTGGGCTGGATAATCTTTGCTGTGTGTGTGTGTGTGTTTGGGGTCTGTCCTTGCTCACCAGGGTCTTTAGTAGCATCCCTGATCAGAACCTTCTAGAGACCAGCAACATTTCTCCCTCCACTAACCAAAATGTCTCCAGAAGTTGTCCTGTCCTCGGGGATAAGATTGCTCCAGACTAGGAACTAAATTATGGTCCTTAAGAAACTCGAAGAAGCAAGCCTTTCACCAGCTTGAATGAAGGCCACATTCTTGAGTGTGACTCTGAAAACTCTCCACCAAGCTTGTTCCATCTATGACTCATCTCACACTAAGAACTAGAGAAAGGAGCAAGAATGGCAGGAAACACAGAAAAAACACCTAAGAGATGTCCTCAAAATCAGCCCCATTATAAAACCATAGCGACAATAAGAAGCCTCCTTTCTACTTATCAGAATGTGAAAGATCAATATGTTAACCAACAGTTTTCACAAGTGTAGGGAGATAGTGTTTGGCGACCTCACTTGCTACCATTTAAAAGAACCATTTCATAGTGTTTTTCAAGGTTTCAACTGTATATTTCCAGTCATTCCATTATAGGAATTTATCCTATAGA
The DNA here is from genome assembly GCA_004024765.1 of Zapus hudsonius. Classification (NCBI taxonomy): domain Eukaryota; kingdom Metazoa; phylum Chordata; class Mammalia; order Rodentia; family Dipodidae; genus Zapus; species Zapus hudsonius. The sequence goes on from PVHP010029554.1 coordinate 14,486, forward strand.
TATACACATGACATGTGCTAAGAGGCACATAAAGATGTTCATGGAAGTATTGTTTAGTTATTAGTTAATATAAAAAATGAAAACCATGTTAGGGATAAGGGATCAGTGGGTAAAGTGCATGCCATGCACACATGAGGATCTGAGTCAGGGTTCCTAGTACCTACCTAAAAGTTGGGAGTGTAGTGCATACTGGTAATCTGTGTGCTGGGGAAGTGGAGACAGGAGAATCCCCGAGGAAGCTGGCAAGCTTGTTGAGCTGAATTGGTGAGCTGTGGGTTCAGTGAGAGACCCTGTCTCAAAAGTAAGGTGGTGAGCAAGCGAGAAAGACACCCAAGGCTGACATCTAGCCTCCACACACACACACACACACACACACACACACACACACACACAGACACACAGACACACAGACACACAAACACACACATGCATGAATGCACACATGCACACAACCCACACACCACACGTTCTCAAACACACCCTCACACACATGCACACCATACACAGGCACACACACACAGCACACACACCACATATGTGCTCAAACACATACACATACACCCATACATGCACACCACACACAGGCACACACACACCACATATATACACATGCACACACACACACCACACACACCACACATGTGCTCAAACACATACACACACACCACACACATGCACATGCACACACACATGGTATATACATATTCATGCAACCATATACAAAGGTAAGAATAATTTTAAACTTTTTATTGACAACCTCAATACATATGCACAAGGTACCCTCATAATCCTCTCCCACGACCCTCATAATCCCCTCTCTTCCCATTTCCATTGAACCCCTGTAAAATATTTTTAAGTATATTTTTATTTTTTATTTATTTGTAAGCAAAGAGAGACAGAGAGAATGGGTACGCCATGGCCTCCAGCCACTGGAAACAAACTCCAGATGCATATGTCACTTTGTGCATCTGGCTTTAGTTGGGTACTGGGGAATCAAACCCAGATCCCAGATCCTTAGACTTTGCAGGCAGCGCCTTTACTGCTGAGCCATCTCTCCAGCCCCCAAAATATTTTTAAACTGAAAGAAATCTGAAAGCCTTCTAAAAGTCCATCAGAATGGAATGGCAAAGTAAATAATTATTCAATGGTATGGACATGAAATGCATCATCAATTTACATGGGTGGAAGTGGGTTGATTCACGATATATCTTAAGGGATAAATAGTGTCGAGCTGTGTTTGGTGTGATTGTGTGTGTTAGAAACTGTGTTTATCTCTGGATATATGTGTGCATTGGAAAGTCTTTCTTTCTTTCTTTCTCTCTCTCTCTTTCTCTCTCCTTTCTCTCTCTCTCTCTCTCTTTCTTTCTTTCTTTCTTTCTTTCTTTCTTTCTTTCTTTCTTTCTTTCAGCAGGGTCTCACTCTAGCTCAGGCTTACCTGGAACTCACTCTGTAGTCCCAGGCTGGCCTTGAACTCACAGTGATTCTCCTATCTCAGCCTCCCGAGTGCTGGAATTTAAATCGTGTGCCACTACACCTGACTCTGGAAGGTATTTCTTGAAAATAACATAGAGACATCACTAAGAGGAGTGACGGGGACTTTAATTCAGGAGAAGAATTTTTTTCTTTGTTGATCTTTGGGTTTTAAAAAGATATTGTGTGTAATATATAAGATACTTATATATTAAATATTATCATGCATAGTATATATTAAAATATTTTACATAGCATATAAATACCCTTCAGTTTAAAACTACACATTTTCCTTTTTTATTTAAAAGTGATAGCCCTTTTTTCAGAGATGATGGTTGGGATGAAGCCGTCGTGCAGATTTTAAGACTGCTAGAGGGCTGAAGAGATGGCTTAGCTGTTAAGGCGTTTGCCTGCAATGCAGAAGGACCTGAGTTTGATTCCCCAGTGCCCATGTAAAGCCAGATGCTCAAGAGGGCGCATGGGTCTGGAGTTCATTTGCAGTGGCTGGAGGCCCTGTTGTGCCCATTCTCTCTGCCCCCACTCTCAAATAAATAAATAAAATATTAAAAAAAGACTGCTAGCCCATGTCGCTACCACCTTCATGAGTCACAGCAGATGCCCCTCTCTCCCACGTGACTGCCATGAGTTCATATTTCTCACATACTTCTATCCGCCTGACTACATAGCTGCATGCCTCCAGAGGCTCTGTTTTTGTCTGTGCTACTGGGACAGAGTTCACAGTACATGTCTATGGATCATGACTCCCCTGAAGGGCACTGTGCTAAACTCTGAAATGACCAAACTCGTCACCATCCCAGGCATGCAGAGACTGAGAAACCAGGAGAGGATTATCAGGGGGGAGGTAGAACCTCAGACGTGGTAGCTATCCAGTCACCCTGCTGATGTGAAAGCGAGGTCCTGAGAAGTGACAGGAATCACCCCAATAACCTACCTGGTCAAGTTGAGTTTGGAGACCGGAACTGGGATCTTAAACAAGAGCAATACCAAAACTATCTTCATTTCAAGAAAGCAAAAGAAAGGCACACATGTACAACAATTTTTAAGGTTTTTTTCCCCTATTCTCTCCTATTATCAGCTAAGTCTTATATTTCTATAAACTTCTTCAGCTTTAGCTCACATTCCTCAGATTTCTCTGATGGTTAGAGCTTCCATTGCCTTGGAAAGCACAAGCATCCGTGTGATTTAAAGCTCTAAAAATAAACAACCGAAGTAAATCTTTTAAAAAATCGTATTGACAACCTCGATTCATGTAGATAAAATACCATGATCACAATCCCTCTGTCATGCTTTGATCCAGGTGTCCCCCACAAATAATTGAATGTGTTCTGATAGATTGATCCTCAGCTGATGGCAGTTTGGGTTTTACAACCTCGATGAAGCTGTGTTGTCAGGGGTGGGCTTATGGGGTTATAAGCCAGCTTCCCCTTGCTAGTATTTGGCACACCTTTCTGCCGCTGTTTGCAGTGCTGTGGCAGAGGTGATGTCCACCCTCTGCTCATGCCATCGTTTTCCCTGCCAGGATGGAGTCTCCTCTCGAGTCCATAAGCCTAATAAACCCATTCCTCTACAAGCCACTTTTGTTTGGGTTCTTTCTGCGCAGCAACTTGAAAGCTGACCGCAACACCCTCCTGCCACCTTCCCTTCTTTCCCCCAAATCCCCTTTTCACTGAATCCCTTCTTCTTTCCAACTGTTTTCTCTTTTACTTTGATGCCATGATCTTTTTCTTCCTATTATGCCGGTCTTATGTAGAGTGTCAGGCACTCTGAGGTCATGAATATCAAGATGACTTTTGGTCTGGAAGACAGGATTACAGAGCATTCCTCCACTTCTTTCGACTCTTCCTTCTTTCTGCCACATGTACAATGGTCTGTGAGCCATTGGAGGGTGTGATAGAGATGTGTCAGTGCTGAACACCCCACTGTCACTTCTCAGCACTTCGATGAGTTTTGAGTCTCCTTAGTGGCCACTTCCATCTGAAAAGAGAAGCTTCTCTAACTAAAATTGAGTAGAGCATTAAGATCCAGACATAAAAGTAAGTATTTAGAGGGCAGGTTGGTGGACATTATAGATCCATTCACCAGACAATGGTTGTAGCTTCCACCTAGAGCTTATGACCTCCTCAGCCATAGGTTTTTGATTAGGGTTTCAGTACTGGGCAGAAATTCCCTTCCAAGGAGTGGGCCTCAAGTCAGGTAACAGTTGGTCCCCTCATAATAGACATGCCACTGTGGCACCAGTTTGGTACATTTGGCCTGTCTGGCTAGCCAGCCATAAAGCTTGTAGGGTCCAGTGCTGGTTAAAAACTTGATGACTTTTCTCCCCTAACAGGCTGCATAGGTCTTTCCAGCATCCTGGCAGCTAGTCAACAGGGAGGAGGCTTCCAGCTCAGCTCCAGCTTGATTTCTCAGTGACCTGCAGCCCAGGCATGTGGAGTCTTCAGCAATAAAGTCTTATCCTCTAGTTCTTGTGAGCCTTGACAAGAGCCTCTAATGTTTTGGGGGCATTGGAAGCCTCCTTGACCAACAACTCACTGGGAGGTGTCCCACATCTGACACTCTGAAATGAATCATATAATGAACTGGTCTTAAAAATGCTGCTTTTTCACTCCACACTTAAAACCAGCTGGTGAGGTTGGTCAAAGATAAAGTCTTTATTGCCATTTTGCAGCTGAGGAAACGGAGGCTCATTGAATGGAAGTGACTTCCCCTTTATCATAGCCTGATGTCTCTGAGCGCAACATTACTTTGCTTAATATATTTCCTCTTCTTTGTTGCCTAATGCATAATAATTATTCACTTTCAGCAATAAGGAGGAGAAAAATACATTGTGATTGTTGGAATAGCCATATCTTAATGAAAGTAACCACTGATTGATTCATGCACTCTTGAACAAAACCCTGTTCTTTAGGGCACAAGGAATGAAGGTTACTACGGGTAGATATGATTTCAAGAACTGAAATCCATGCATAGATTTCACCCAAACCTTTCTGTTTTCAGAATAAAAACACAAGATGAAAACGAGAAGGGGGAATTTTGCAAAGCCAATCTTTTTTTTTTTTTAAATTTCATTATAACATTTCGGTATTTTTTTTTGAGTTTTATTTATTTATTTTTATTGTCCATAATGAGTTACATTATTTAGTGCAAAGCCAATCTTGATCTGCCACTAAATCGTCTTTCAACTCCAGGGCAAAAACGAATAATTATAGGAGGAAGAAGTCATTGCATGAATCATGCTTCCACTTGTCTTAAAATAAAAAAGGGAATAGTGAAAACAGTTTCAGGACGAAAAGGGAAGCGATGCCTTGATCTGCATCAGGACAGAGGGTACAAGCTGAACTTGTTCAGCATTACGTACGGAGGTGGAAACTCCCTCTGATCACTCTCCAAGAAACCTGCTATGGCCTTACCTTCCCAAGTTCACAGTATAGTTAACAACTGTGCACTCAGCATCTGCAGGCTCAGCTGTTTCTGAGGCAGTTACTTTACTAGTCACAGGTCTAGGTTTTTAAGCGCCAACATATAAATACATCCCAGATGTTTTAGCTACAAATCAATTAAAAAGCCATCCTTGCAGCCTTGTGTAGACTGCATTGAACAGAATCTAACTTCTTCATAATGATTAAGGCCATGGCTAGAAATACTAGTCCTGGTTGGTTGCTATAACAACAGTGATTCCTTTCAGGGCCTGAGGAAGTACATTTGAAATTATAGAGGTGATCTTCTTGTCCCTAACTAAAACTGGATTGATAGCCTTACATTGATGGGTCATATTTTGGGCTGTTTTAAAAACATCATATCTGATGTCTTGAATTGCTAGTGATTCTTTCATCTATTTCTTTTCTATTCATAAATTGAAAGTTACTTAGAGGCAAGGACTTCACACTGCTTCTGTGTATTGCCCATAATGCATTGTTGCATAGAGCTGGTAATAATTAAATACCTATTAATTAGAAGGACATTGACAAGGGTGAGATATCGGAGCCATCCAGATGGCTATAAACCTTTGGGATGATGGGAGTAAGGGATACTGACTGCTAATCTCAAGGGATTTCCTATCCTGAAGATTACTAGAGTCAGCTTGAAAAGACACAGGCTAGGGCATAAGAAAGATAATAAAAGTAAATCATCAAAGATTTACAGTATGGATTTTCAAGTTCTCAGAGACAGGAATGTTCTCACTGCATTGATTCTGTTCTCCTTCAGTGAACTTGCAGAATGCACATTGGATGCATTTCGACCACAGTCGAAACCCCACATGAGATTTTCATGACCTCAGCAAACTGATTTGAAAATAAACACAGGAAGTATGGGCAAGAATTCTGAATACACTTCTGAATCTGAAGACTAAGGCAAGGAAACTCCGACACGTATCCAAACTTAGTGTGAGACTGAAGTAGTTAAGAAAGTGTAGGATTAAGTCAGAGAGAGAACAGAGAGCCATGAAAAAGGTTCAGGGTGGGAATCTGACTGAGGGCAGAAGTGCATAGAAGGCCAACAGCAAAGAAATTCAGGACAATTATCCAATGGTCAAGGGCACAACTTGAACTTCAATCTCACATCACATCACACACACACACACACACACACACACACACACACACACACACACACACTTAAAGTGATATAACATCAATACCAGTAGATATGTTTAAATCTTTTAGTAGAAAATAGAAGTTCAAGGCTGGGCATGGCTCATATTTCAATTGAAGCACTAGGGGGAATGAGACAGGTGGATTGTCATGAGTTCAAGGCCAGCCTGGGTTATGTGGTAAATTTAGAACAACTTGGATTATAGAGTGAAAGCCTGTTTCAAAAAGATAAATACAAATTCATATATTTCTGTTTTAGATTTATTTTTTTGGTTTTTCAAGGTAGGGTCTCACTCTAGCCCAGGCTGACCTGGAATTCACTATGGAGTCTCAGACTGGCCTTGAACTCATGGTGATCCCTCTGCCTCCCGAGTGCTGGGATTAAAGGCATGCTCCACCATGCCCGACTTGCTTTAGATTTCTTAAACAAGACACCAAAAGATGTAAACATTTGCTGGAATCAGGAAGCTATATAAACTAGGGGCTGGAGAGATGGCTAGTGGTTGAAGGCACTTGCCTACAAAGCCTAACAACCTGAGTTCGATTCCCCAATACCCACATAAAGCCAGATACTCAAAGTGGCACATGCACATGGAGTTTGTTTGCAGTGGCTGGAGGCCCTGACGTACCTATTCTCTTTGTCTCTCTTTCTCTCTCTCTTTCTGCTTGCAAATAAATAAATAATAAAAAATAAAACCACAAGAATTTTTTTCTTATAATTCCTATGAACATGACAGATAGCAGGAAAATAGCCAAAAATCATGAACCTGTATTTCACAGGCAAGGCACCTATGAGAAAATGCTTCTGCCCAAGGAATTGGTGTTTTAGGTTTTGAAAGTCCTGTTGCAGTAGATATGAGATGACACCCATTCATTCAATGGTTAAAAGTTAATGCATTTGGCATTAACAAGTGTTGGAGAAGACTGGGACCAATCACAGCTCACAGCTCTTGCATATTGCTAGTGAAAAGGCAAAATGGTTTGGTTGCTTTGGAAAATAATTTGGCATAGCTTTATAAAGTTCAGAGTTCACTTTGGGGAGATAGCTCAGTCTAAAAAGTTCTTCAGTATATGAAGACCTAAGTATGATTCCTCAGAACCCATGTAAAAAAGCCAGGTATGGTGGCATGTGTTTATAATCTCAGCACTGGAAAGGCAGGGACAGGTAGATCCATGGGCGCATTGGCCATCTGATCTGGTCTACTTGGTAAGTTCTTTGCTACTGAGGGTCTTTCTCTCAAAAAAGGAAAGCAGGGGCTGAGGAGATGGCTCAACAGCTAAAGGTGCTTGCAAAGCCTGTGGCCTGGATTCAATTCCCCAACACCTTACTCAAAAAGTGGTATAGGTGTTTGGTGCTTATTTGCAGCAAGTGGTAAGAGACCCTCATGCATCTACATATATATATATATATATATATATATATACACACACATATATATACATACATACATGCATGCATGTGTAAACAGATAAATAATTTATTAAAAAGGAAGTTGGTACCTGAGAGCAACATCTGAGGTTGTCCTCTGGCCTTCACATGCACACCCATGCACATACACCAGCCTTCACATATGTACACACACACACACACACACACACACACACACACACACACACACACAAA
>PVHP010029555.1:0-23536 GCA_004024765.1 Zapus hudsonius
TCTCTCTCTCTCTCTCTCTCTCTCTCTCTCTCTCTCTCTCTCTCATAAAAATAAAATATTTGGTTTTTAAAAAAGAGTTGCAGTAGAATGTAAGGGTTCACAGTGGTAATGAGTACAGTCTACTGTGTTAGCATGAAATACACAGACACCTAATTCTGTTTTCCTAAATCAGAGCAGGCTGAGTGTTCTGACATTCATAGCAATGAAGGAAAAATGAATGACAAACTCACTTCGTACGGCCACAGTGTAGCAAGCTAACCAATGGGAATGTAAGAACAGAAGGAGACTATTTGTGAACTCGACTGCATTTCAGGTGAAGTAATCCCACTTTATGAAATGAGACAGCAGCAATGATGCAGATGGAAAGCAGAACGCACATGTGTAGGAATTTGAGGAAATAGATTTACAAGGTCTGATAATTGAGAGCCTGTGGGAGTTAATGTCAAGTGAAGAATCGGTGACGCTGTCCAGGCCTTCTGGGATGAGCAAGTATATGGACAATATTTATTGTTGCATGAGATGAGAAATCTGAAGTAGAATTGAGTGAGAAATTGACTTCATTTTGAGCCATCTGCAAAGCATCACATGGAGAATTATAGATGTTTTAAATACCAGGAACAAAAACTTGTCCAAAGATATAAAACTGGGAAGCATCAGATTTCAAGTGGCTGTTCAAACTGAGGAACGATAAATTCCACAGCTCTTAACACACTGAGAGAAAAGCAGGGCAGAGTCTGAGCCCATAAAGATGACCAGCAAGCAGAGATAAATCCCAGAAGCAGGAGCAAATCCAAGCAGGAATTTAGTTTCTACTGCCAGACCCAAGAGACAGGTGTAGCTCCATTTTCTAGAACAGTTTTATTCTGTGACCCTTTATTTAAGCTAAAATATATCCAAACTGGAGAAATAAAAAAATTTAACACTAGCCTGTTCTACATTCTGAATGCATCCAGCTACAGAAGCATCGTCTCATGTCTGTAAATTGAACCATGAAGAAAAAGAAAAAAAAAAAGGGTCAAATAACACATTTGCTTCTCAAAGTCCTAAAATCACAGGTAAGTAATCTACAGGAAGTCCATCAAGAGACTTATTAGGGAATTTTAATAATTAATATAACTTACCCAACATTTCTGTCACTTTTTCTAAAGAAATTGCCAGTGAGGTGAAATGAGTATATAGATCTTACAATAGAAACTAAGTTGTCCAGAGACACTTAATGTCTTACTTTATTAATTGTGTAACATCCTCTGTCATTTTTTGATGCCTCCCCTATCTTCTCACAATTCTATCTTGGAAGACATATCCAATTTAGCATCACTTTTAAAGATAACATCTATCACCTCTGTGAGGAATAATTTATAGCAGGAACAAGAAGCATGTAGGAGGAAAATCTCTGGGCATGTCTGTGAGAGATATTCTACATTGAGTTAATTGAAGTAGAAAGACCCAACATAAATATGGGTAATACCATCCCATAAACTGGGATCCTGGAATAAATAAAAAGGTGTGCTAAGCACCAGGATTTATCCACCTCTGCTAAGTTAGTGTGAATATGATGTGAGCACATGCCTCATGTTCCCACCACCATGCCTCCCCCACCATGATAGACTACACTTTGAAATTATGCTCAACCAAAATAAACTCTTCCTTAAGTTGGTCACAGCAGTGAGGATAACTAATACAACCTTCATTTATCTATTTTTAAATCTTTTCTCCTTGATTGAATCTTGGTTGGAAAAGCATAGACCCAAAGAGGGAATTATTTAATACCAAATATAACTCAATAACCTGGAAATGTGGTCTCTGTCATCAATCCAGAAGCATGACTGTGATAGCTGGAATGTGTGTCCTCCATAGACACGACGTTATATTAAATCTTGTAACCTGGTTCTCCAGCCACCTGGAGGGAGGAGGTGTCCCTGGGGGTGGAGTCTAGACTGAAGGTGTGCACAAAGGCCTGGGCTCTGGGTTCCTGCTTACTGTTGGTCAATACAATGACTCTCATTATCTTTAGTTTGGGGATGCTATTTTCATCATGTTCAATCTTCCCAATATCATGCTGCTCCCTGGCATACTGGATGTGGCAGCCCTGCTTATAACTATCCTTCATTTCTGACTGGAAAAGAAATTATAGAAATACAGCTTTTCCTTTTAATAGCACATGGCAATGGCTGCAGGGCTGAAAATTGGTCAATGAGTGAATTAAAAACAATATGAAAATGTACTTGGTCATAGCTTTGTGGTGTTGATCATAACAGCAAAAATAAAAGTAACAGTATGGGGAACTATTATGTGTTAGATATTTTGTTAAGAGCTTTAAAATAATTCTCAAAAATCTTTATTGTCCTAGTTAGAAAAATGAAAATATAGACCCCAGATTGTACCACTCAACCAAAAGATTCTAAACAAAGATTTAAGTACTTAAATTTACTGACTCCTAGTTGCATGTACATCCAAAAAGTAATGATCAGGTAGGTTTATGATCAGTGTGATGGTTAAATTTATTTGTCAACTTGACCAATGTAAAAATCCATAATAATCTTGGGCAGGTCTCTGAGCTTGCCTGCAGGAAGGACTGGAAAATTCCTTTTAGGATTTTGGAGAAGATTTGTGATGGTAAAGTTTGTCAAATCCACAGTAATCGTGGGCAGGTCTCTGAGTTTGGGATTTTGGAGAAGGGAGGAGTTCCCTTCTCCAAAGTGAGCCCTTTCCCCCAGTGGGTGGGCCTTCCAGAAGGAGACTAAATATAAGGAAGCTTATGGGGAAGGAGATGCTCTTCCTTCCTCCCCTGGCTGCTAGTGCTAATTCGTGACTTACACTCGCATCCTGCTCTCCTACCCTTCCTGGACATGGGAATCCAGGTTCCTCGGCCTCACATCCTGGACTGAAGAGCAGCCACTCCCCAGGGAGCCATCAGGCCTTCTGGGCTGGATTGGGACTGCTGAGGCCTCCAGCCACGTGGACTGAACAGCTACTGGTTGCTTCAGCTGTGGGCCTGCAGACTGCTATTGTTGGACTGTCATAAGCTACCCCAATAAATTCCCTTTTATTATACTCCATTCTATCAACTCTGTTTCCTCTAGAGAACGCTGACTAATACAATCAGTACCTCTCAGGTGTTGATATATTCCAAGTGGTAATGTAAGTCACATGTTGCTGAGACCCTGGAGGCTGCATGGAACCCTGATGTGTATGCTTCCTTCAACATTTTCTTCTTCTGAAACCTTTCTAAGAAACCACTAAAATGTCAGCAAAATATTACCCAGAGGACTGTAGCTATCCTTGCAAAGTCATCAACTGTGAGGAAGCAGTCATGGAAACCACCGATTTACAGCCTGGTGATAAGAAGCACTGGTCCAACAACCCGAAATTTACAACTGGCATCTGAATGAGAAGCAACCACATGGTATTGATCCCTGGCCCAGTGAGATCTGAGAATATCTTCAGGTAGATTGTGTCAGAATTGAGTTAAAGTATAAAACATCAGGTCGGTATCTGCTGGAGAACTGAGGAGTCTCTGGTAGGGAGAGGCGCCCACACATATCTTGATGACTAGAGAAGTGTTTTGTGTGAGGGCATATATGAAAGTAGAGAGAAAAGCTATTTTTTTTTCTTCCACCCTTTTCTCCCTGGGTTCCCTTCATTGTTTCTATTGCCTAGATTTATCTTCCAACATCTTCACAAAACTGCTCATGTCAATATCCTCTCAATGTGCTCTGATCACGTAACACAAGATATTACACAACCACACTCTAGGTACCCAAATGTTTATACTGACAGTTTCAATCACATTTGAAAAGTATTGATCACAATCTAAATCCTGTATCTATTTTTTTCCTTTTCTCCAGCTTCGCACTCCTCTAGGACACAAGCTCCATCAATAGGAAAACCAGCCCCCTATAAAAAGTGTACACACACATAAAAGTTTGCCAAGTGATCTAACAGTAAAGGTAATGCAGGAGAGGTGAAGTGAAAAAACATTGTCGAAATACCTGAGGTTTTAAACTTTAATTTGACAAAAATCGCATTGCATATAAAAACATTATTGAAGAGTGTATACATATTCAAGCATGTGCACAAAGTAGGCTTAAATAAAACATGCAAATTTGCATTTTGTCAAAGCCCTGTTCTAAGGTGCATTAAGTTCCATTCCATACAGACCTTGGTTTGAACCAAAAGGTATTGGTTGCAAAGCAAGTATTAGTTTGGCAATTCAAACTGATGTTCTTGACTTGAAATGTTGTCTTTTTATTGATTCTGGTCCATTAGAAATTAATATAAAAGAAAAAAATTAGAATAATTGTGGAATCATTTATATATTGTGTTATGAGTTTGTAATGTTCATTAACAAATCTATTTTAGTATTAAAATGACTTCTGACTCAGTATTTTAAAATGTATTATACTTTGATATTTTATGTTAATACCATATATTTACCCTTCATTTTTAAGTTGCTTTAACAATGGCAGAGAAAGATCAAATAAACTATTTGTATTAGTCAGGGTTCTCTAGAGGAAACAGAGTTGACAGAATGGATTTTAATAAAAGGGAATTTATTGGGATAGCTTACAATAGTCCAATAGTAGCAGTCTGTAGGCCCACAGGTAAGGAACCAGTAGCTGTTCAGTCCACGTAGATGGATGTCTCAGCAGTCTCAATCCAGCCCAGAAGGCCTGATGAATCCCTGGGGAGCGGCTGCTCTTCAGTCCAATATGTGAGGCTGAGGAAACTGGGTTCCGATGTCCAGGAAGGGTAGGAGAGCAGGATGCGAGTGCAAGTCACGAACAAGCACCAGCAGCCAGGGGAGGAAGGAAGAGCGTCTCCTTTCCCCTAAACTTCCTTATGTTAGTGTCCTTCTGGAAGGCCCACCCAGGATTACTATGGATTAGCACAAATTGACAAATTTAACCATCACAAGTCTTCTCCAAAATCCCAAAAGGAATTTGTCAATCCTTCCTGCAGGCAAACTGCCCAAGATTATTATGGATTATTACTTTGGTCAAGTTGACAAATAAACTTAACCATCACACTATTCAATAGCTAGATATTTGGGAACAATCTATACAATAATTAAATTTCCCATATGTTATGCAGTATTCCATATTCCAAACCAAGAGCATTGCTAATGGATAGATACAACATCTAAAAACAAATCAAAGAAAAAAAAATGTTATGTATTCACGAGAAACAGAAAATTTATCATTTTTTAAAAAAGATAAAGGAGGAGAGTCTTAGATACATGGAGACTGTTGGAACATATTGATAATGCATAAGATTTTTGACAGATTTTATACCTAAAATTTTATATTGTAAAAATTAACTATACTAGTTTTATATACCACTTTTAGTTTATATTATTTTCAGATAGCTCATAAAAGGAATATCAGCTTCTATGTCTACTGCCACTTTGCTTTGGAGAATTTTAGTGCCAAAAATATTTTATTATTTTTTATTTGCATCCTGAGAGAGGAGAGAAGAGAAAAGAGTGTACACAAGGGCTACTGTACCTTTCGATGGGTACTGGGAAATCACGTCCAGGCCTTCAGAATTTATAAGCACCTTCAATCACTGAACTAGCTCTCTAGCCCTAAATGTACAAGTAGTTTAAAAAATGAGTATTTACTGTGATTAGAAAATTATGATTAGAAAAAAATTAAAGAAAAGATACAAATAGTGATACTATCAAGATTTTGAATACTCAGAAATCGAGAAAACAAAGATATTTGGACACATACAGATCCACTAAATGTTGAGCATTTGGTATTCAGTTTTAACCAAAAAAAGAACAAAATGATAGAACTCAAAATATTAGAAATCCGTGGTTAAAGAGGCGAATATCTAAAAGGTCCTGTGTCATAAAAGATCTTTTCAGCTGAGACTGGACTGCTTTGTCCAGCACTGTTGAAAACTGTTGTTTGAAAACAGTGAGTCAGCATGTATTTTTTTCTTTAAGTAAATGCTACCCTTGCACCCCAGATCATTCCAGACTGGTAAACTAAAGCTGCCTACAATCTTTGACACACCCACACAATCTTAGAAATCGTCCTCTGCAGTCTCAGCATAGAGGCTCTGAATTTCTAAAGTGGGTTTGAACCCCCCACTTCCTTTTCCATTCCTGCACATTTATCTCAATGACTATCCAGCAACCTCTCCTCTCTGAGCCCACCACTTACCTGAGAAGTTGGTCATGTCCCATGATTGAGTATGTGAGTTCTGAATCTGGTCAACTTAAATACTGAGAGTGGCATCTATTAGCTACTTGACCTTGAACAACTTACTCAATGTGCTGTAATTTCATTAAAAAATGTTATGCAGTACATATTCGAGAATGAGATCAAATGTGATAATAAATCTAAATATTTTGGAATGTTGCTATTCAATGATTCTTTTGAACTCTCATGGAAAGAATAAATGTGGGCAATCAGAAAAGTACCTCTTTTCCAGATAGAAGCATTTAAAATTAAAACAAGCATCTTGAATTTTATTCACATGCATGGCAATACATATGTATAATGCACCATCTTGGGTTCAGATACAACAGTCTGACCATGTGGTTAAGCTAAATGAGAAATTCAGTTTTTACAGTGGGCTCACTCCAACTTGGGTGTTATAGAAAATAACGATATGGCCAAAAAAAGCAATCTGAAAATGTCATAGTGAATTTTATTTACATTTAATATAAAACAATTTAAAAACACTGATTAGTATAAAGATATATATAATATTTAAGAATTTGGGGCTTGGGAATGGAGGATGACTCAGTGGTTAAAGGAACTTGCAGCTTGCTTGCAAAGCCTGCTTGCCCAGGTTCAATTCCCCAGCCACCATGTAAAGCAGGAGACCCTAATAAACACACACACACACGCGCACACACACACACACACACACACACACACACACATTGTTGTAGTCAACTTTCTCTGTTGCTGCGCAGAAAGAACCCAAACAAAAGCACCCTGTAGATAAATGGGTTTATTTGGCTTACAGACTCGAGGGGAGACTCCATCCTGGCAGGGAAAACGATGGCATGAGCATAGGGGTGGATATCACCTCCGCCATAGCACTGAAAACAATGGCAGGAAGGTGTGCCAAACTCTGGCAAGGGGAAGCTGGCTTATAACCCCATAAGCCCACTCCCAACAACACAGCTCCAGCAAGGTTGTAAAACCCAAACTGCCATCAGGTGAGGATCAATCACTGAGAACACATTCATTTGTTTGTGGGGGACACCTGGATCAAAACATGACATACATGCACAAATAACTAAATTCAGCATAAAAAAGAATGTCATAACCAGCACTTTTGATATGGCATTTATAGAAATTTAGAGAATAAATATTGAACAATTCTAATTTGTCCTTTGCCCTTTCCATTTCCATTATTTTTGCCTACAAGCTTATGAGCTCGCTTGAATTGAAGCCCTGGGAAAATCACTAAGTGGCACAGCATGGTACAGAAATGCTAATACCATTAGATGTTAATAACTTTACAGTGAAAAGTGAGTTTTCACTTGCTTTCCTAAATCAGAAACATGTTATTTCTCCAAGAGCTGACTACCAGATTCTCTAATTCTATGGTTCTTCAATGGCTTATGAGTTTATTTCAATTAATCCTTCAAAAATATTGTATCCATAACTTAATTAAACTAAAGCATTTGTCATTAGATGTGAGATAATAAATCAAATCGTTTTTAAAATATTTCCATCAGTTGTTCCTTCTTTCTCATTTTTCTTCACTGCCAAAACTCCTAGTAAGGATTGGCTGATAAGCACAACCTGATAAACAATAAATGCAGTGAAAGACAGAGGACTGGTTCCACCTCCCTAGCTAAAGTTCAGTCATGCTGAAAAAGAACAAATTAGAAGCCAGGTCAGCTAGAGTCAACCTTCATACTAATCAAAAAAAGAGAGAAAAATATAGATGTCCAATTTATCACCCAATAATAGAAAAAAGATTGACCTTCGAGACACTATAGAAGCTGAATTCCATTCTGAAATAAGCACCAAGTCAACTAAACAAGTTAAAAGAGAAATGTGTGTGCCCATTTCAAAGAGAAGTTGCAGCAGCTAGACCTGGTCTAGCTCTCTTTGACCTTGACCATAAGAAGCCATAATGAATGTTAAGGGGAATGTGATATATCTCAATTAAATCTCACACAAAATTATGTCACTATTCATAAAGGCTAAAGACCCAAATGTATTGCTGTAACACTTGGGATGTTCTTGATTGTAAATTACAGAATATTTAACCCACTATGTAAAAAAAAAATAAACTTATTGCCCTGTATATGGAAAATTTCAGAGGTATAATAACAGTGTTAGGAAAGTTTTAATATAGTAGCCCAATGATACCACAAGGACACTTAAGTCTTGTTTTCTCATCCAAAACTAAAGAATAAAGACTACTGAATTAATATAGTCTGTATAACTTGTTCTCTCAATCCTTTAAAAACAAAATTAAAAGAATAGAATATATTTCAATGGTTCTACATATATAGTAGAAATGTAAAGTCCATTCCAAGACCATAATACAGTAAGGATACTGAAATACTCAGCTACTTGATTTTTGGTCTACCAATACCCTGTTCTTTAAATAAAAGTCTTTAGCTTCGCATGGGGATTCTAACACCCATTCTGGAACAAGTACATTGGCTCATAATCTAAATTGGATCAAAAGGAGTGTGATTAGCATGAGAGGGGAATATTTTATGTATGGTTATCAAGAGAATGATTGTGAATGATTTGGGAAGAACCAACACTTTATAGCAAAATAACATTTCAAGAAGATTTGTTTGTTTGGATGTATATATGTATGTATGTTTTTGATATCTTTATACTTGAATATAATGTATTTTGATCTTATTTCATCCAGTTCCCCTCTTTATTTCTCTCCCATTAAAACTCTGCTTGGCCCCATCAATTCAATAGGTTAAACAAAGAGGCAACATTCTTTTAAAGTCCCTGGATCGGGCTATGATGAAAGTATGCACCACTCCAAAGATTACAAGTCTTAGGAATCAATTTGTTCTTTTCTGACATGCTGTGAATTGAATGAAACTTCTATCACTTATCCCTAACCAACAAAAAAAAAAACCTAATAATATATGGTGATCTCAAAAGTGCTATGAATAATTATGTCATTTTTGGACAATTCCAGAGCCCTTAAAGCCAAGAAGTATAGATACTAATAAAGCCGAGCAGTATAATGACTATACCAAGTTGTGTGGATATGACAGCTATTTCAATGCTCATTTTCAAATTCTTGGCAGGAGCTGACATTCCATGTTCAGGTCCTAACTTTTACATTTTGCAGTAATGACATACTCCACCAAAATAATCAGGCCCTCAGATCCCTTAGAATAATGTAAAATTTCACAATAGTAGCAAACTTTCATGGATATGTCTTTAAATCGTGTTTTGTTTATCAATGCTTTACCTCATTACCGTGTAATATTCCTGCATCGTTTTAAGTTGCATAATTTGAGTATTCTCTATAGAAGTTTTATCCACGTTCCCCTTTGGTGACAACTGAAACAACAAAGTACAAAAATATGTAGACTGCTGACTCTTCAGAGAGACTGAGAGACTTCCACATATTAAATAACAAACTCCAAATGCAATCCCATAAAAAATATCATTAGGAAAAAAAATGAGAGAAGGTGTGAGAGCAAGTGAGAACTTCTAGATATATTTTCAACAGTGTGGATGTCTTTCAAAGTAGATGCCAGAGCTGTAAAAGGATCAAAGATGCCTTCCCTGGAGGTGTGAATGGGATTCAAGGTGTTCTAAAGCAAGGTTGATGAGTGAGGGAGTGCTGAAGAAGCTGTGAATACTAGCCGTTTTCTTCGGGAAGCTGACAACATGAGAGTGTGGAAGATAGCATCTTGGTGACAGCTAATCAAAGCCAGCTGAAAATAAGTCACTGTGGGCTAAGTATGCCATAAACAGCCACATGTAGTGTGGCTCTGTGAAAAGCCTCAAGACGTTTGCTTAACCCCCAAGGGGAAAGGCAAGTAAGAATAGAATCTTTTGCAGAGATGTCCAGGCTGTAGTGATGAGAGTATGTCCTGTTCCAGCTAACATCCTACATTCCTCATCCTTCATCTTAGTTCTGATAGATTTGTGTACACTATTTAAGATTATTCAAAGTTAGAAATATATAAGCCTGGGTGATATGATTATAAATTTAAAACATAGAAGGAAAAGTGTAATGGAAGGAAAAGTGTAATGTAAGGAAAAAGCTAAAAATCTCACTAGGTGAATAGTCATAAATAAAAAAAATTCTTAGAACATGAAAAAAAATAATGACACTAGAAATAAAACATCTTTATAGAATGTATAAAAAGAAGAAAACAATGAAATAAAGAAAAAGCAAATCAGCATCCAAAGCCCTACACACACACACACACACACACACACACACACACACACGCATGCACATACGCACAAACACACACACACATACAAACATGTATTGCACTTATTTTTATTCTACATTTTGGAACATGAAAGACAGATTAGTATAGGATCAAATAGAGTTTTAGAAAAGAATAAATTAAATTTATTAGAGATCAAGCATAGATATGGAAGACAAAAGAAGTATATTGCATGCATGATTTCTGTGGATCAACATGAAATAAAGTTAATAATATAATTTTGAAAATCTATGAGATTTAGCATCTTTAAAAATTAAAATGTTGGGCTGGAGAGATGGCTCAGCGGTTAAGGCACTAGCCTCCAGTGCCTAAGGCCCCGGGTTCAATTCCCCAGGACCCACATAAGCCAGACCCACAAGGTGGTGGCCCTGGTGTTCTCTCTCTCTCTCTCTCTCTCTCTCTCTCTCTCTCTCTCTCTCTCTCTCTCTCTCTCTCTCTCTCATCTCTGCTTGAAAATGAATAAATAAAATATTTTTAAAAAATTAAAATGTTTACTCTAATCATGCTTTTCCCCAATACTTTTCAACTTTATTTAAGTTGAGCAGCATGGTATTTATGTATCTTAACATTTGTTTTAGGAATCCAGGGAAGATACCTCAGTGGTTAGATACTTGCTTTCATTTATTTTCAGTGAAGTTTAGGTTATAAATTATTTTCCTGATTTAGTTAATTTAAATCATTTTCTTTAGGACACAGGTAAGAAAAAGTGTAGTTTGCAAGCATTACAAAGATGATTCCAGCTCAGCTAAGAACTTTCCCAAATGTAACCACTTACCTAGTTGTCAATGACTAAAGAGATACAAAAACAACTTGTTTGATACGTCTGTGTGATAGTTGGTAACTTAGACATCACTGAATGAACACATAAGCTGTGAGGACTGAAAAACTCAGCATACAGGCAAGGCTTAATTGCAAAGTATGTAACAGAAGATGTTGTTTTCCTAAGGGGAGAGAGAAACCACAGGTGTAGCTCAGTAGTGTACTGAAATGGCTTTGCTCAGGGGTGGTACTGCTCAGAAACTGGGGCACTTCCTCTAGAGCAGCCATGTAGGAGAAGCTTCCAGTAACCTGGCTTGACCCTGCCTTCAGCTGCATAGGCAACCATTAAGGTATAGTGGCCTCCATCCTTTGGCAATCTGTTAACAGCCACCATGATCACCTGGCGGATGGGCTCGTGGCTCCAAAAGGGTGCCCAGAGACAGTGATCCAATATTAACATCTCTAGATGAGAGGATCCAACCTTTGTTTCCCTAACTATGTTGTTTTCACAAATCAGAGTCATTGACTTTAAAGTTCACCAAAATCTGACAAAGAGAAGGCTCCATGGAATTCAAAACCAAATATACCACTCATGGTTTACTCTGAATTTTCTAGAATTTTGCGAGTATCATATACGTTGGTGCAAGTAAAGGCTGATCTTTTGGATCCTGGGATATATACATAATATATTCAAATATGCCTATGGCTAGAGCTTTGTCCTTGGCCATAATCATCAATGCAGAAGCCCCAGCAGTGGAAAAAAAAAGAATAAATTTCATTTATCACTGTGCCATGGGGTTGATGAACATGGGCTTTAATTTGGCCATCTGCTCCTGTGAGGAAGGACGGGTGCATTATTTTAACTCTATCCTACCTTGATACTTTAAAATCAACATCAGAAAGGAGTCCATCCTGTGCTTTTTCGGACAGGCTATGACAGCACAGTGCTATTCATCTTGTGCTAGTCCAGAACATTGGAGGCAATATCCATTCAGTCTGCAGAGTGGCCTAACTAGTGTCTCACAGGTGGAGACTCAGCCACTGCAGGGGCTCAGCTGACAGAAAATTCTACCTGAATTTACAAAGTAAAGCCGGTCACTGGCCTAGAGTCTTGGCTTTATTGAGATCAGGGATCATTTTCCTGAAATGATGAATAGAGTCATGGGATATTAACTCAACACCAGCAGCAACAACCTCTTCACACTGGCCAAAAGCAATCAGACCAATAGCTTTAGTCGTGGCATGGTTCAGAGAGATATAAACTATGTTGGCAGTGTGAGCTGGAGTCTTGACAGAGGAGCCAGCTCTGAGGGTAAGCTCTCTGGCCACATTGCTTATTTTCACATCACGGATAACTGTACCAAAGATGATATAATCAATAACGTCCTTTGAAACATTGCTTCTGTGTAACAATGATCATGTGGCAGTGGGTCTTTACATGAATTGTCTGACAACAAAAATGCAATTCAGAGCCAGGCGTTGTGGTGCATGCATTTAATCTCAGCACTAAGGAGGCAGGGGTAAGAGAATCTATGTGATTTTTAAAACAAGCCCTGGAATAGAGTGAGTTCCAGTTCAGCCTGGGCTAAAGTGAGTCCTTACCTCCAAAAGGAAAAAAAGAAAGAAAGGAAGGAAGGAAGGAAGGAAGGAAGGAAGGAAGGAAGGAAGGAAGGAAGGAAAGAAAGAAGGAAAGAAAGAAAGTTCAATGAAGTGGAATGATCCACAACCACAGTATTTTTTCTATTAGATTTAGCTAAGGTTTTCTTTGATTTGTTCAAAGAGAAATAAATCAGAGGTCTTAGAGAAATTCTGAGGGCCCATTTTAATGTGGCAGAAAGGCTTTTAAAAGTGTAAATCAAGATGGAATTCATTGTGGAATCTCAGTTCTCATTTGTATGATTTCCCCTTTCATAATGGTTTGGTCCTGGAGATCATATTTAGTACAAATATATAATCCTTTATTTATAGATTTAATGGGCATTCTAGAAAGATATATCCAGGAGAATAAAGCTAAGAAAAATACAGGAAATGAATCAATACATAAACTCTACACATTGTTAAAGAGTTCACCAAGATTGAAGATCATAAGGTAACCTGAAAATAATATGGCTTTTCTGAAAAAAAGGACATCCGATTAAATTTAACAGACTGATAGTAAATAGGGAAAATCTGATAACTACGATATTTGAATGTAATCAGAGGTTAACTTGGAATATAGTATCAATATATTCTGTGAAAACTTTCTTCATATTGATAATACTGAAAATTAAAAGGTATGAATAATGTGAGCAAGAATTTTGTAGAAAAATAAGCAAAGATACATAAACAAAGAATGGGAAGAAATACACACAATGACTAGGAAAATGAAAATTAAATCAATAAAGGATCCAAGAACCTTCGTGTTATTGTGTAGGAGTGTATTCTGGTTTTATCATCCTGGAAAGCAAAGTATTAGAATAAGGTCATAAAATATACCCAGAGAAACTTGGATCATCATCCTTAGAGCCTAGTGTAAAGACATGTCATGCATCATTGTTAGCAAAGGAAGTTGAAGCAATTTTGATGGCTGCCAACAAAGAAATAGACAAGTTATCAATAGGTATATGTTATAGGAATTTGCAGAGCAATTCCAATACAAACAGCAATAAATATTCTAACGATGATTCTGAATAAAAATAGCAAATAACTGGTATAGGATGTATAGAAAAATAAATGATACAAAAACTACTTGTTTGGGAAGAATATGGACAACAAATATTTACCCATCAGCACTTACAACGGGTGAAAGAGGGGTGAGGTAGGAAACGGCAATAAGTCTTCATCATCTTGAAATTCTTGCATTCTGCATGCCTGAGAAACCAGCATCATGGAAATGTACCACATTCTTTTGCCAATTAAAGAAGTACCAGGACACCTCAGAACCATGGCTGTAGCAATCTACTCTTACGGGCATCAGAGCACAGGGAAACTTTTCGACATGCCACACTGTGAGAGCAGAATACATTAAAGTCACTTTCTTATCATTGGAAAACCCCTATAAAAGAGTTCAGGGTTTCACTCTCTGTACACCACATAGGGTAGATTCTTATCAATTCCCAAATGTCCTCATGAAACCCGTACAAGATAATTGCTTTGCACACTCTTTCTGGACAAACTATACATTTTACCCATCTTTCTCTTCTAGCTTTTGTTCCTAGTTGTCACTGTAAATATTCCTAAAAATAGCCAGCAATTACTGTACCATAGTCCACATGCTACACTGTCTTGACATTTTTCCATTTAGTTAATCTACTACTCTTAAATTAGAATTTTATTGCCAGAATATAATAAATGGCCTCTACAATAATTCTCACAAGAATGTTTTTCCTACCCTAAACCTCATAAGCATGGTCTTTAGTAGCCACATTTCTACCTGCCTTCTGGCTTCTACACTCCCATGAAAGTCTTCAGCTGAGCTCTGCATACAGCATTCCAGGAATTCTCCATCCCACATCTCCTAACTTCTACATTCCTCCTCCAAGTCTTCCAAAGGCTTAAGAACCATATGGTCAAGTTTCAAAAAACAATCCTACTTCTCTGAGCAGTTTTCTGCCTCAGCCATCTTTATATAGCCATGACCAAATATCTCACAGAAACCATGCAAGGAGGACCTGCTTCTGTTGACTCATGGACTCCAGGGTTGGTCTCCAGGTGTGTCCTCATCCTTAGGCAGGGCGAGCTTTGGTACAGGACTGCTATTCACAGCACGGAGGAAGCAGACAGCAAGCCAGGAAATTACCAGGCATCATATATCCCCCAGCCTCCACTGAGGCCTCACATCTCAGAGTTTTCAGAACCTTCCAAAGTACTGTCACCAACTGAGGAACAACTTTTTACAACATGAACCTGTGGGGAACATTCTAGATTCCAACCAAAACAAAAAGGAGTAAGGTGTTTTTCAACTTGTTGCTTCTGGAGACATAAGAAAAAATTAATACTTATAAAATAATTATTTAATGACAAAAATGAAAACCAAAGCCTTTGAAATTTTTACAAATGGATAAACAGTCCTACAAATGTTCTATTTCTTAAACAATTTTAAGTTAATTTTATAACAATATCACTACACACACATATATATGAAATAAATTTCTCATATGTATTAAAAGTTGACTAATACAAACCCATATTTTTCCGAAAAATATTTTTACCTGATTTTGTGATTCATTGATATGGAGCCCCTGGATGTAAAAAGCTGATAGCATAATACTGAGTGAAAGAAGTCATGAAAGAATAAATACTGTTGATTACTTAGGTAATGTACAAAAATAAAAATGAAAACAACACTGGGATTTTGAAAAATCAGGATATCAAAAAAAGAACTTCTGGTATTCTCTTTAATAATCTCCATGGGTGCTATTTCATTGTGGTTTGTTTATGCGTAATGGAAGTATTTTTTCTAATACTCCTAGCTAAGAAGCCTCATAAGCCCTAGTCTAAGATAAAAAGAAATATTATTAAACCTGGTGATGAATAAAAACTCAATATTTTCTATATCAAATAATCATTAATATTTGAAAATATGAAAAATTAACTATTGTTCACATGGCTCACAAAACCCAATATTCTTGAAAATATGTATGACTCTTTTCATCTGATTCTGCATTATCTGGATACAAATACTTTCATCAACAGACTACAAACTTCACACTATTTTCCATATGCCTTTGTTTTTTCCATGTACTGTTTTACTTTGCCAAATAACTTAATTGTTTTCTTCCTTAATAAACAAAGTTTAGCTGTGAGAAGACTGTCAGAAAAAAAAATGGCTATTTTTCAGGGGAGAAATGACTGGAAGGGAAAAGTATTGAACAAATTTTTAGTCTATATGCCATTTGCATAGGTATATTAGCATTTATTAAATTAAGTCACTTTACACATATGATTTTCCCATTTGCCCAAGGCTATGCTATAATTCCGTAATGGCTTACGTATAAAAGGAAGAAAATAAGCTCAGAGGGAGGAGATGGGAAAAAGATATAAAGGTTTCCAATATTTATGTCTGTTGCATATAACTTGTTGAACAATTAATTTATCTGATTTTATGACTTAAAAGAGCAAATAAAATTAGATTTAAAGTAGTTAAAAAAGAAAAATGTATCCTATAGGAATCCAGGGAAAATCCTAGAAAGGAGAAAAATCTGAAGAATATTAGACTTGCATGTAATCATGTGCTTTAAAACCTGGAATAATGTTTCTAAAGTCTTCAGGAAAAGGAAGTGTGACTCAAGACTTTTTACATTCAGTCAATTTGACATTTTAGTATAAAAGAAAGAAATTCATGAATATGTAAAAAATCAAGGACTAGAGTCCAAGAGCTTATCCTAAAAATGTGATTACACATTGCAGGAATGGGTGGTGTTAAGATCTATAAAATATCTGAGCCTTACTAGGAAAGTACTGATACTTTCAAAAAAATTAGATATAAAACTAAGATATGAAAAGTTAATTATAAAATTCAATGTGTTAAAAACATAGAAGAGATGTTAATAAAAACAGGGGGCTGCTTATACACAAACAGAAGAACTGTAGTTCAGAGTTAGGCAATTACATCCATGGAACCTGATTTGAACACTGAAGTGGAAATTGAAGTTAGTTATGTGATTGTCAGACAATTTCAAGAAACACTGTGGTGGGCTGGTAAGATGACTCAGTCAGTGGAGTGCTTGCCTTGCTATCAAAGGGCCTTAACTCTAACCCTCAATACTCACCCAAAGGGAGTAGGGGGCCGTGGGCAGGAAGCTGTGCACTGTGGTTCCAGTTTGTAATCCTAGTTCTGGGGAGACTGAGGCAGGTGAATCCCTGAGGCATGCTGGAATTGACTAGCTTTAGGTTTAATGTCTCAGAAAAGTTGAACAGTGCCTAAGGAATAACACTCAATTTTTTCCTCTGGCCTCCATGCAAACCCGCACCTACTTGCACACACATTCAAAGGGAGAGACAGACAGACAGACAGGCAGGCAGGCAGGCAGGCAGGCAGAGATTGATTCGGTACACTTTTCCAGACCTCCTCCCTGTTGTCTTGATTACTGATAGCACTTCAGACAGCAAGGGCAACATGTATTCTAATACTGAGTTGCTAATTAAAAGCAAGTAAAATGACTGAAAATACTACAAACACATATACATTACTATATAAATGTATATAATATAAAAATCTAATATGTACTTTATATTATAAATTAAAATATAGTTTTTTCATAATACTTCATGCTTTAAAACAACTATAGGCCACAAGTTTTATTAATTCATTACTGTATCTTGCTGCTGGGATAATTGCGACAAAATGAAATGTTCCAAAGGACCAGTGCTGAATTCTGAAAACTGTTACAATCAAAATAAAAACTCTCTGTAACAAAAAGTATATTTTCTGCATTCCTACTTATCAAATAAATATGATTTGTTCTTCAAATATGATCACATGAAAGAGAAATAAAGATGAACAGGGGAAAGAACAACATATCTTTAATATGAGTACCAAAAATAGATTATGTAGAATAAAGAACAGAAAATGTGAAGAGATCATGACTAAGAGTTTTTCAGAATAAATAAAGATCATATAGAAAGAAATCGGTATGAAGAGATGTAAACTAAGTTACAAATCCACACTTGGACATAACCATGATAAAACTAAAGGACATAAAAGACAGGAAGAATATTTTAACTTAAACACTAATAAAAATTCAACCTACTTTTACATTAGAAAATTCTTAAAATTAGTGAGCTATGTAACTAACTTATAGAATTATAAACATAAATTTTAAATCTGAAGAATGGAAACTGAAAGAAAAAAGAACAAAAAGTAAGTTAAGAAAGAATTAATAAAATTGAAATATACTAGCAAAAGAGATATACCTCTGTTATTAACCAAAACAAACAAAAATGGTAACATCATTTAACTGAGACCATTGTCACTGAGTTAAAGCTAAGATATTTGAAAGACTATGTGAAGCAATTAAATACTTAGAATATATAGAAAGTAGCAAAACTGAATTTAAGAAGCAGAAAATCTAAGCATTCATAAAACCACAAAAGGTATATAGTTTTCAGTTAAAAGTAATGAGCTGATTTCTCCTTAGTTCACATCATGGATGCTGATGGTCTGTGTGGACCATGACCAGTGTTCAGGCGTAGAGAAGCCTATCTGGTGGCATGTGTAACTGGCTTCTGGAAAGAGAAACGAGCCTGGTCACAATTTTGTGATGAGATGAAATATTCATACAATATAACCAAAATATATTTTTATAACTCTGTGGAACAAGAGTAGGCAGCAGGTACACAATGACCCAAGTCTGCAAGTCAAGTGCTCTGGGGAAACTCTAGCCCCAGCAATTCAGCCATCAGCGAAAACCTTCCTCTTCAGATGGTCCCTTCAAGCTACGCCCAGTGCTATGCTCAGCTATATAAAGGGAGAAGGAAATGAACCTTTTCCTGTCCAAGTTTTTCTTTTATTGCTGGGCACTTATTAAGTGTGAGCGATTTCACTGGTTCTGGGTGACAGAACTCTAGTGAATTTCATAGTGCCCATGAGAACCAAGAATTTGCTCTCTCTCTCTCTTTCTCTCTCTCTCTCTCTATCTCTCTGTCTCTCTCTGTCTTTCTCTCTCTATCTCTGTCTCTCTCTGCCTCTCTGTCTCTCTTTATCTCTCTGTCTCTTTGTCTCTCTTTCTCTTTCTATCTCTCTCTGTCTCTCTTTTTCTCTGCCTCTTTGTCTCTCTTTGTCTCTCTTTCTTTCTCTCACTCTCTCTTTCTCTCTCTAGCTCTCTCTCTTCCCTATCTCTGCATTGTCTTCCCTTTGTTCTTACTTTGTATACTATTTTTGGGGAGTGGATATTGCCCAAAAGATTTACATGAACTCACATGAGGGTATTTATGTGTTCCTGTAATAAAAAAGGAATCTGTGCTCTCTCATCCTACCCATTTCCCAGAGTTAGACATTTTCACACTCAAAATGTGCATTTCCTCTCAGGAATGAAGCAGACTGTCATTCCACAAAAGTCACACACAATCTAGGGAGGCAGAAGAAGGAATCATAAAATCTCTTTGGACAAATTCAGTTACAAAGTTCATATCAGCTCAGATATCCTTGACTCCAAAAACAATCAACATTATATCTTCAGAATTCATACAAACACAAAGAGATGATAATGCCTGTATTGACTAATATTTTTATGTAAACATCAAAGGGAAACTGTTCCTTCCAAAACTTCCTCATCTTCCTCTCCCTTACTCCTGCATTTCTTGGAACACTGACATTGCAGAAGGAAGAGATGGATATGTGAAATTGAAAGGAATTTTAAAACATTTGGTTACTTGGCCCTCTGGAAATCCATAGATTAACCCAGTATGCCCATAGAGGAGGACACCCAGCTGATGTGGGACAGGGAGGAAGAAAATAGGGGTAGCAACACATTATTTGCTCATACAGTGTATCTATTTTATTGAAAATAAGGATTATGAATCCTTGCTTACTACAATCCCAAGTAGTAAAGGCTTTAAAGATAATACTAGTGTGAGTGCTTTTCTTTAGAATGTTGTGTTTGGCCATAGAACCTGTGGATTAAAGCATAACTAGACATCCTTCACTGACTTTGACAGTGAAGAGGCTTTTAGTCAGATTGGAGTAGTTTTATTTCAGCATGGATATGTGTAACATGAAAACTGAGTTCTTGAGAAACTTGTTCCTCTGATACAGTCGTATATTGATTACTATATTCCTTACTACATGAAAGGCAGCACTGAATTTTTGACGCTATTAATATTGGCTCAAAAATCTATATATTCATATATTTTCATTAATATGGGAATGAAATGCTCTATGTCCAGGAATACCATTTGATATTTTTTGCAGAGCTTTCAGTGTTGGAGACTGCAGGCAATCTCTCAATATGTGAGAAGGCTGCTCCATCCCCCTGAATCCATCTCCTCTGACAACAGTGGTTTCACAGGGTTTTCTTTGTGGCTAAGGGTAAGTCTGTTAGGGTGGCTAAATTTTGCAGGCATCTCTGGAGAGTCATGGATAGATAAAGTCAGTCAATGATGTAATTTATAGCTTCTTGGTACAGAAAATAAGTCTTGGAGTCAGAGTTCTAGAGGTTAAGGAGGTATGTGTGGCCACTGATGAAAGCTTTAGGTAGTGGTGAGGCTGGATAATGACAACTGTGATGTCATGGTGTCTGGAGGAGATATGGGCAGCAGGGTAGCACCTATGTTACTAATGTCCACACTGATCTCAAGAATGCTGCCTGGAGAGATCAGGCTGTTTGTCTTCTGGATCAGGGTAGAAGCTGCTACACAGAAATGTAGTATGTGATGTTTGTAATAACCAAAAACTGATTATCATTCAACTTTTGATTTCTTGAGGTATCTTACAAATAGTTTCCCACACAGTAACTTGCTCTGTGTTTTGCAAAGTGGCTTCATTCAAAGTCAACCTGGTTTTTCAGATGTGATGGGATGGCATGTCATAAGCCGTTTTCTCAGTGGATGTCATTATCAAACATCATAATCACATTAGAATCTGATCATACGTCTCCTCAGAAACCACAGAAACAAGGAGAAAGTGAAAAAGAAAACATTCCAGAAACTTCTATATCCAGACTTCTGGTCATCTTTGTCCAACATAATTATGCTCCAAACATGAAGGACAGAAATTTCCTCAAGCAATAATTATGATAATTCATCACCAGTAGATCTCAAAGAAGTATGAAAATATTTTCTTTAGGTAGAAGTAACACATGGTCAAAATCTTGGATTTACATTAAAAAAAACTTTTGGAAAGAGACAATATAAATGAAGGTAAAAGAAAAATCTTCTATTTTCTATTTATTTATTTATTTATATTTTTGAGGTAGGTTCTCTCTCTAGACCAGGCTGACCTGGACTTTACTATGTAGTCTCAGGATAGCCTCAAACTCTTGGCAGTCGTCTGCCTCTGGAGTGCTGGGATTAAAAGTATGCACCACCATGTCTGGCTTATTTTCTTTATTTTTATTTAGTCAAACTCCATAGGATGGCTTTATGAAATGGCAAGAAAACAAAGCAGATAGATATCACACAAGATTAGTCACCATAGTAAAAGACCAGAAGAGGTAGTTTTGCGAGAAAAAGTTAATAGTGTCAAAGTTACCAAAGAAATTATGAAAAAAAATTAAGACTAAGTATAATAGAATGAATTGTGTTTCCTGAAAAGGTACAGTCAAGTCTTAGCTTTAGTAACTGAATGTGATCCTATTTAGAAATATGGTCTTTGTAAATATAACCAAGTTAAGAAATTTGAGGATGTATTGATTAGGTATTTTTATAAGAGAATAAAGAGGGAAGTTTAGAGACAGACACAAACAGTATACAGTAAAGAAGATCAGGTGGAATTACAAGGGTTGATAGCTGTCTTAAACTAAGAAAGGGCCATGGAAGTTTCTTGAAATTTCTTTAGAGGTAGTAGAGTTCTGTTAACATATGACCAGACTTGTAATCTCCAGCACTAGAAGAAAAGGCATTTCTATTACTTTAAAAAAATCTATTAGTGACTGTAATAGCAGCTCTAAAAAACTAATACATTGAAAAGAACCAAACAATTACAAAGCTTACTGGGTGGAGGATTCTGACATAATTGTTTTAGAGGAGCAAAAGGAGAAACTATAAATTCCAAAACATTAGGAAGCATGTGAGTGAAACATGCCATAATCATAAACATCATTTGAAAATATAATTACTTAAAAATTTGTTTTAAATTTATGTTAACAATTATTCAGAAGTTTTATATTAAGTAATTTTCCAAGTCTGTGGTAAAATACAAGATTTTCTGGACTCTTTTGAGAATTAGGATAACATTATTAGGCAGCAATTTAAATTATTTTCAACAAAAATTTTTAGTATCTGTGACATCACAAATTTATTCTTGTTTTAGAAATTATCTTCCTTCTTGTATTTAGCCAATATTACATATACCCATTTTCACTGTAAAATTTATAATGAAGAGGCATTTCTTTTTCTTTTCATCTTTCCCTGCTGTGTAATCTAGCTCATCTTTCCTGTGCAGACAGCTGCATGTGCAAAGAATCGAGAAACCATTTCATTTCATGTTACTAAGGTCAGCATGAAGTTCACTCTTATAACATAAAGACTAGACAAATACTTCCATCTGGCTACATCTAACCCTGAGGTCTATGCTGTGCCAACCATTACTGCTAGTGGAGGGATTAGGACTCTGAACAGTCATATTTTTTCCTCAAAGATACTTTTCAGCTGACGTTCAGCATTGTTTTGGTCTTTCAAAATTATTCTATTGAAATATAATTGACACATAGAAGCCATACCTATTTAGTATATATATCTCACATATAAAAACAAAAGAAGCAACTTGCTACAAATCTCACTGTGAGAGTGTCTTGGTGTAGTTATTTTCCCCACTATTGGCTTCCCAAAATCAAACTCTATAACCGTTATAACTATCAAAATAAAAGTAGCCATCCTTATCCTTGAGACCCACAAAGTAAATCATCACAATATCTGTCTTTGGACCACAGCTGAAACAGGACTAAAGATAACAAATGAGAAAAAAATAATTGGCTATTTTATTCATCATGTGACTTTTATTTCATACAAAATACTCTAGAATTGTCCCCTTCAAGAAATGTCAAATTTGATCTTTGAAAAATTAAAGAATCCTTTATATAATATAAAAATATTAATCATACTGACTTTCAAATTAATTTCTATTCATTTATCTTACAGAGAAATGATAAAAAAAATATATATACTATTCTGGATGCTTCCAGGGAACTAAGAATTTGCTCTTTTACTTTATTGACATTAAAATATGAGTTTATTTTCAAATTACAATATTTCTATTAAAATATAGCAGGATACTTTAACATTGTTTTCCAGAAGTACTTTGTGAATATAATTTTACTTTCTTACACTATATGCTTAAGAAAATTTCTAAGAAGTTAATCAAATATCTTTTTGTTGACTTATGAGTATATAGAATTGGGTTATTGTTATAAATATTGAAATGGCGCGCGACCTCAGATCCAAAATCAAACAGACAATGAAAGTTCTGGAGAGAAAAAAGGAAACTTTATTCAGATGACCGGCCTGGGCTAACTCTACTCGGGAAGGAGTCAGCAGCCAGTTATGGTAACTCAGGGCTTATAAAGAAAAAACCACATGCTTTACTGCATAGAAAGAGCAAGCTGGTGTACAGAAGAGGAAAAAGCAGTTAGTATTTACCAGTCAGCACTCTACCTATTTTGAAAACATTTTTTAGTTCTCAGAAATAATTATCTCTGGGGCAAGAAC